>CAJDSM010008023.1:0-13456 GCA_903981925.1 Ostrea lurida | reverse complement strand
ATGTTAACTTCGCCTTTTTGTATAGTTAGAACGACCATAAACTTTGCGAAATGCTGCTTTTAAAAGTGACTGTTGAAACCCCAGCAACAACACCTCGTTTGTAAAAAAAAAAATCCTGCCTCGATTAAAACACTGATCATATACAGAACAAGTTCTTGTGTATTGAATAAGTTGAGAGACATTTTAAAAGATTTTGAAATTATGTTGAGAATAATCAGAACTATTTTCTTTAGGAGTGATTTATTTTTAAATGGTACATAGTTCTCAACAACATTTTCTGTAGTAGCCATATCTGGTTGAAATGCTTGTATGTTGCCAGTGAACACATGCAACAATTTATGCTTTATCAAACAGTATTGAGTAATACGTCTTTTACATATCAATATTCTTGCCTTTTAATTTCTTAATTACGTGATAGTAGTAAATGTACTACTATGACCATACAATTGTATATTACTGCTTTGAATTCAAATATTATGTCGTCAGATGTTTGATGGCATGAGTTTGGGTTGGGCTATGGGCCTCCGGATTCTTCCACTTCATCAGGCTCTACGTTTTGTACTGCATCAGTATACTCCCTACCTCCCCGGAATGGTGAGCGCTGAGTACATAGGAACATAAACACGGATATATAAAACAGCTGCAAAGATGCAAATGAAGGAAGGCAACAACTGCTAATTCGAAGTTGGAATAGGTGAAAACGCGGAACGGGTGTTCTTCATCGACTCCCCACATTGAAGATAGGAAGAGTGTGACACGGGATACTGCCATTCTGCCCTGTTGATTGTTTGGGAGGACGAAGGCTGTATGATTTGATTTCTTTGTACTGCTTCGCGGTCCCGCCTCTCTCTCGCTCTTCTGTTTTGGAACCATATTTTAACCTTGAAAAGAAGGCCAGACATCAAATAGTAACCAATGATATGCATAATTAAGTATAACCGCGAATTGTTCATAATTTGTTGGTATGGAATCGATATTCAGAACTTCTCTACCATAGTAATTCAATCTGTATGTTTTAGGATGCGGTGAGTATAAAAGCCATTTCCTTTTAATTATACAGAAAAGGTGCCATTGATGTGTTAAGTAAATGAATTGCAAAATTAAAGAGAGATCAGGTGTTGAAATACTATCTGGGCTTCTCTTCCACTGCGATAAATTAATAGACAAATCCGTAAATGAGGCTACATTGAACACCTCTAGGTCAACCTTTACTATTATTTTACACCTCTTTTCCCACTTTTGTGGTTAATATAGTAAACGGGTGAAATGAAAAGTCATTGGTGACGTTTCTTGTTAGAATTTACACATTAACTTGTTAAATGCTAATCATATATAAAGGTATTATGTACCAGGAGTGTTTGCATATTGTCATTACCTGTCATTATTTAATCATGATATGGTATTGAATGCACAAATCAATTCTATGGCCCTCAAGCTCTAATATCTTACGTGTCAAAGTTTTAGAACTAAGAAACGAAAGCAAATTTCCTTAAATTTGATAGAATTCCTTACGAGCACAAGATTCTACAAGGGAACAAGATTCATATAGTCTATGAGCCGAGTCTAAAACAATCCTATTTCACACGAGTAAATTGTGAAGACTTCCTTCCTTACATTTTTGCACGGTTTCGCGCATTCTGTTAAGTGATTCAAAATTATTTGAACTCACATGCAACCAGGAGCTAGGGCTTCAATTAAAAATACCAGAGAGCTAGAAACAATGTTACACATAAACAAATAGAAGCAATGTTAAATAGCAGTAACCATTTGATAGAAATAATATTTGACTGTATATACATGTACATGTAAATGTTAAACACCCGGGGGAGGAGGGTATCTTCCTATATCTTGGTATACATACACGTCTCGCTGGTATAGGTCACCTTTTTGACAATTTAAATATATCAATAGGGTGCAATTTTCATCAAATTGTTATATCAATGGGTAGACAATTTGACCTGTCATTACATCAATGAGTGGTAAGTTTATCCGCTGGAATTCATCCTCTAATAAAATTTGTAATCACGAAATATTATGACATTTTCCCACGATATACACTGTAAGTACAACCCGGGTGTGTACACTTACTTGCATGGGCACCAACTATACATATTTTATGATTGGATCAGAAATTACAAAGGAACTATATGAATGGGTATGGTTTTTTAAAATATTAATTATATGGGAGGGGGATATTTGGAAAATTCCCAACGGGAACGTCTGTGTACCCAAAATTGTAGGTTGCCCCCCCCCCCCCCCCCCCCCCCCACCCCCCCCCCCCCCCCACCCCCCCCCCCCGTTAAACACCAGTAACCAGTTGTTAGAAATAATGTTTGATTGTACATAAATGTTAATACCAGAAATAATGTTTGATTTTACATAAATGTTAATATTAGTAATAATTTGTCAGAAATAATGTTTGATTGTACACAAACCAGACGGGGCTGTCGACTGCAGCAATGACAAACCAAGTGTTTTGTAAATAAGGACGTGGAATGTAACGTCATTTCGGCTTGTCTTTTGAAGAGGTTGCACGTCATATGTACAAACAAAGGCTTCAGTTCAGAAATGTGTAAATGGGAAAATTAATTAGAAAGTAACAACACTTCCAAGTCTACGTTCATTCAATATTGATATACTAGTTAGTGTTAAGGAGCAACAGAGTAAGAATGCATTTGCAATCGCAAACATAGCCCATGATTCGTCGAGAATCATTACATTATTTTTCATATTTACATTACTTTTCATCATTACCGCTTCAGTTCAGATGAATATTTGTGCATAGACGGATTTAGGCCAAAATTAATGTTAAACCTTATAATTAACTTTAAAAAGCCCTAAAACCCATGAGCTACCAGGGGCCTCGCTTCCTGGGATTCCGCTTGGGCTTCACTTTCGGTCCCCCTTTTGAGTACACTCCCCTTTCGACAAATCCTGGATCCGCCACTGATGTGAGGAATGTAATTAATAGGTCACGACATTGCAGCCTGGATTCGAGGAGGGAATTTCTCTATACCATCAAAATCTGTTATAAAAGTTTGACTGTACAATTTGTAATACTTCTACATGTTATCTGTGTTTTCAAGCAGGATGTCGTTTGTGTGGCTTCGCGCATGCTTAGACATAATAATGAAAGAAATCTAACACGCCAGTCCGATCAAGGATCCAACTATCATCACATAATTCCCCTGGTGATTGTCGGCTTAGAGGCAAAACGTCACAAGTACTATGTTAATTAATAGTGTAGATGTTGAATACCAGTAATCAGTTGTAAGAAATATTTGATTGCATATAGATGTTAAGCACCAGTAACCATTTGTGATTGTACATAAATGTAACATTGTTAGAAAATAGAGGCAATGCTTGATTGTTTAATAAATTTTCAATAGGCCTACCAGTAATGCATTAAATGTTAAATACAGTACCAGTACATGTAATCACATCCTCACAAGTCAAGGGTTTGTGATTACGTGAACTCCACACACAAACCCTTGATTGTGAGGATGATGTAATCAGTGTTGATTGTGCATAGATGTTAGATTGTTAGAAAATAGAAGCAATGCTGAATTATACCTAAATGTTGAATACCAATTGAAAAATTGGGATTCATGTTTGTACATAAATGTTAGATGCTAGTAATCAGTTGTAAGAAAAAATATTTCATTGTACATATATGTATGTTAAAAACCAGTAATCAATTGTTTGAATGAAAAGGCGAAGATAACGAACAGTGGTCAATCTCGTAAGTCCAAACAAAACAAGGGTTGGGCAAACACGGACCCCTGGATATACCAGAGGTGGTATCAGGTGCCTAGGAGGAGTAATATTCCCCATATTAAAGTTATAGATACCATTAATCAGTTGTTGAAAATAATGTTACATATGTATTGATATGAAATATATGTAACATTGGATTCTGAAGATGACTTCTCGTTCTCTCTGCAATTTCTACTTCTCTTGATTTTACAAAATGCTAACCTCTTCAAATATTTTTCAGTTTCTGTTCTGTACCACGTTTTAGCAGTTGTTAAAAACGGAAAATATCTATTTTTAGAACGATGTATGGGAGATGTGACAAAATAACAAGTTTACAGCAATTGATTACTTTTGAAAAACAGAATTCTCTACAATGAATACAACGTACATTTTGTGGCAAGAAGCTCGGTACAGAATATTACTTTACTTTTTTCATATTTTCTAATTTATCATCAATAAATGTTTTAACCTTTAAAATGTTCTTATTAATTTTTTGCTGTCAGTCGGGGGTAATTTTGCCCCATAGCAATTTGTATTTAATGTACTTCTCCTCCCTCCATCTACAGCAAAATATCAAGGTCCGTTTCAGAAGCTGATTGTCATCATTTGGTGAGAATACTGGCCGGTTGCGTATCTGTAGTTTACGTAAGTAAAGCCCAGCGGTTGATCCACGGATCACATAAGCCGCCGGGTGAGTTGCACGCTTCAAAACTAAACCAGGTTTTTACCTGATCCCAATTTACGAGTGTACAAATAGAAGGAAGTAGAAAAATAGCAAGTCTCCAAATTCTACTGCAAAGGAAGAACTCGTTTTAATTATTGAAATTTATTGGTTTCTTTTAGGGTGAAACATATTCCAAACCTTAAGACTGTTAACAATAAAAAAAAAAAAAAGAGGGGGGGGGGGAACAAAACGACAACGTGGTTTTAAAAAATCGGAATGAGAGACAATTACGTTTGAATTAAAGGACACTTTTTTAATTATTACTGACACGGTGCATTTTAGTTTAGGCGATTTTTGTAGATTTTTGGCAGAATTGCTCAAAAGGTGATAAAAGCATGAAATTTGGCATGGCGGTAGCTCAGTTCATTATAAACATTTTCAGAAGTGGACCCAACCCGAAAATCCAAAATGGCGAGAATAGCGACCATTTTGAAAAAAAGCATATTTACCATAATGATAAAAAGTCATATTTTGATGATTTAAAGTGATTTTGTCAGTTAAGAAAGTAAATACTGGTATTTTTAACAATATCAGATGCATACCTTCACATCACACATTGATTTTGAAGACAAAAAACCCAATATTCAATGGCGCCCATCTTGGAAAATCCTTGAAATCTAAGGGGGAAAAACCTTTATAGACAAAAACTTGCTCAAGTGATATTTGCATCATAAACAGGTGTAATAAGAAATTACTATTAACGTCAGTTTGACATCAATGATATTACAAATTATTACACATTTACTCTCTGTCACAATTTTCACCACGACTGCATAGTGCTGTACAGCTTAGTGCTATTTTATTAACGCATTTACATATTCCACGACAACCATTATTACTTTTGATAATTGATTTTGGTCCCTCAAATACTTATTGACTAGAGATGGCGGTTATCAGGCTACTTGTGTTTCGACAGGGTCTTAGGTGGCAAGTGAGGCCCCACGTTCTCTTAGGTGAGGGATGTTAGGTACCCTGGAATAGGGGGCGAGTTTAGAACACTCCCATGCCTGTGTCCCGGAGGTTTTTGTCCTATCTCATAGTGAGACATCACCTCTCTATGGTATAGGGGTGATGCCACTAGGTCAGGTTTGTACACTAACCCCTCGCAGAGTTTAGGAAATAGAGCTCGCGGATCCATGCTAAAAAAAGACCCATGCATTTGATTTCTTGACACCCACTCAGGGATATGGTGGACCATTCTACGCTCAGCCTGTCCAACCCGGGAGGGATAGGGAGGGGACGCAGGGATATTTTTAGGCCCAGGGCGCAGTAGTATATACTAGTAAGCAGTTTCCTCATTCAGCTGCTAACCTCTACCCGTATGCCCCAGCTTACCCCAGTGAGTCAGTGCCACTGGTTAGTGCCGATGTTCCTTTGACGTGTAAGGCTAGATACAAGGGTCTGCATTATGATGGCATGGCAAGTGGGAAACCGTATTGATGAAGTTGGTGAGGCTGGCCCACAGTCACCAGTGGACGGAAGATGAGCAACATTATCACTGTGCTCCTCTCTGGAGGGAGCCGCCAGTGAATATTACACTCTGCTGCTCTGCTGCAGGAGATCTCATCGAACCTCAGTCTTCGAGAAAACCTGGGGAAATTCGACGAGAGGTATGGGTCTTCAGCGCCAGATATAACTCACCAGCTTAACTTGCAGTCGGCCACCCAGTTAAGTATTGAGATTTTGAAAGAGTGAGCAGAGCACATACTCACTTTGGTAACTCGGACATTCCCGACTCTACCTTATGTTTATCCCCAAACATTGATACGGTTGTGTTATGGAGCAGAGGACCGTGTTGCGGGGCTTAAATGCTCTGGACGGGTAGCTCAAAACTTAGGCCCAAAACAGCCTCTGTTGATCGGATGCAGTATTTCCAGCATTCTCGCCGTAGTTGTCTCTCAAAGCCGAAAGAACGCCAAGTTGGGGTAGCGTCAAGAGACCCTTCTCCAGACTTTGGCTTCAGAAACATTCTCGAAGAGTTGTTGGACAGAATACAGCGCATTGAAGCTATTCAGAGGGACTGTAAATGTTCCCAAGGACGTTCTCCATCGGCACCATGCTCTAGATCGGACCACCCCCCGACATATTTCAAGTGCAGCAAAGATGGGAATTTCCGTATGGAGAGCCCTGGTACCATACGTCAGGAGGCATATAAGGAGCTGATAGTAGCTTTAACTAGGAACGACCCCAGCCCCAGTGTCGCTCTAAAGTACAAAAAGGCGAAGTTAACATTGTGTCAAACGTAATCATAATCCAAAAAACATATACAAAATCGAGTGTAGGGCAACACGGACCTCCGACAAAAGCGAAGGTAGGATCAGGTGCCATGGAGGAGTAAGCATCCTCTGCTGACCGGTCACACCCGCCGTGAGCCCTTAGTCGAAATAAAGTCCCAGGGTTGAATTTAAGGGTGGTTCTATGTCATTATCTAGAGCCAATGCTAGGTCTGACACCTACAAAGAGCTCACTAGACAGGAGAATTCTTCTCGCTGCCAAGAATCAACTGGCGTGTTCCTTAGGAAGACTGTGTATTGTCTCCTGGAGGCTCAGAGGCAGATAGTCATACAACCCAAGACCAGACACTCGGAACACGTGAAACTAGGGCGCCGGAGGAAGTACAGGCGTGTGCGTTTTTTAAGGCACCCACCTTTTTCCGAGGACAGTAGAGAAGATATGGATTGTGGTGGGCTGGTAGCAGCCCGGAGGTTGAACTGAAGTATAATCACCCAGGGAGTGGACCCGAGAAACCAGGGGTGAATGGGTTCGGGGAGGATGCCCTAGAGATAGAGATTCCAGGGGAATGCGATCGGTGCATCACCACTGGCCAGGTGAGGCACTCAACGAGATATGCAGTGCAATTACGGGTTCAGGATCTAGCTGCAGAGCCCGTGGTGGTTACTGGGGCAGAAATTAGCATACTGGGAACTCAGTGGATTTATTGCGGGCCCATTCTCCATCCAAGTGAGGGAGAATGTCCTATAGTTGCACCTGTATTTGGTACCCTTGAAGGACTTCATGCTTGCTTGGTGTGACTTCCTGTGGAGATTAAGGCAAAATTTAAACTCTGGAAGCATGTGCTTTCTCTCCTTTCCCTCTCGCTTCTCTCTCTCATCTCTCTCCTCTCTCTTCTGCTCTCTCTACTCTCTCTCTCTCTCTCTCTCTCTCTTCTCTCTCTCTTCTCTCTCCTCTCTCTCTCTCTCTCTCTCTCTCTTCTCTCTCTCTCTCTCTCCTTTCTCTTCCACTCTCTTCTCTCTCTCTCTCTTCTCTTCTCTCTCCATGGGGTAAAGAGAAGATAAAGACGACTTTTGGCAAAACGGAATACCAGGACGAGGCTGGAGTGATATTGTCTCAGAAGATATGTGTCCACACCATTTCTGTAGCCTTATGCCCTCCCCACTTCTATAGGGAGTTGGTAGATTGTATGGTGAAACCTAACATTCCCGTGCTCTCGGGTCTGCCTAGTGAGTCCCTTGGATCAAGTTGTGACGTTGCAAAAAGGATTTGTAAATGGTGTTAATGTTGAGCGGCATGTCCTTGGAGAGGGAAGTTTGTTCACTGACAGGTGGGACCTAGGAGAACCACAATGGGTTTTGACACCGCAGAACGTTGATTGGGAAATCCATACTCTGGAGGCTGGGGGACAGCCTGTAGGATATCCGCCTGGTCATATGGTGGAATGGGCAAGAGATGTTGAGTACCCAGACAACCAGGGTTCCTCTGATGCCTCTGGACATACGTGGCGGCGAAATGGTGGATATTGCCGTTTCGACCTAGACTTCCCCTTCTGGACACGATCTAGACTACCCTGATCCTATCTAGGAGGGTACATGTGTCCTGTTGCTTTTCTTTGGTTTGCTTTGGTCCTGCCTACCTTGTTTTGGCCCCGTGGGATTGCCACTGACACTCTTTTTCCCAGTTCAAGCTGGTTTAGGCTATGGACACCATCCTTTCGGACAAAACAGGGAGGTGGGGGTGTAGTAGTTGAGTGCGACTCACTCTTGGAATGACTCGCCCGGTAACCTAGCTGACGCAGGCCCTGCGCAGGTTTTGTGCACGGCTACCTGTACATGTAACATTTATTGTTTTTAAGGTATCGAAAAAAAGAGATTTAATTTCAAAATATCAGCTTCCATTAAAGATGACCGCCTATTATATACCTTTTGGACATTTTAATGGTAAACCTAATTGTATGTAATATATCTACAAAGTTTCATCAATTTTAGTCAAAGTGTTATTATATTGCCGCATTCATTTCAAAATGGCCACCAAAAGCCACCATTCTGAGTTTTTCGATTGGGTCCACTTTTAATGTTTATAGGTAAGACATAAAGAAGATATGTGCAAAATTTCATGCTTTTACCACTTCCTGAGCATTTTTCTCACAAATCGCTCCGACTATTTGTGTTCCCAATACAAAATCTAAAACAAGTTTAGCTTTTGAAAAAAGCTTAGAAAGTCAACCAGTAGATTATTTTATTTGAAGGGAATGCCGTTGAGTGCTTTTGTTTTATCTGCCTCCCCCCCCCCCCTAGATTTTGTTTTTGTTTTTTGGTTTGTGTGTGTGTGTGTGTGTGTTGTGTGTGTGATGTGGTGTGTGTGTGTTTTTGGTTTGAAAATTAATTAAATTAAACAGTAAAAAATTTAATTGAATCTAGTCGAGAAGAGTTACGTTGCAGTTTCAAGGAGTAGTAAAGTGTTTTATTTTATATATGTGTTAAATGTAGTTCTGATAAAAATATTTTAAAGTCTCCTTAAAGGCAAAAGATAACGAACAGTGGATCAATTCTCGAAGTCCTAATAGAATACAAAAACAAGAGTTGGGCAATCACGGAAACCCTGACACACCAAGAGGTGGGATCAGGTGCCTAGGAGAGTAAGCATCACCCTGTTGACCGGTGATCACAACCCGCCGTGAGCCCATAGTCCTCGAATCAGGTAAACCGGAACAGTACCGTAGTCAAATCAGTGTGTGAACACGGCTAATATGTATGAAACACATCAGACAGCATTTGACTCAATATAGGTCATATTGGTAAACTAATAGATATTCCTTCTATCATTTACTTTAAGTTACTTTTCTATTTCTCACTATCATTATGAAAGGGGCATTTTCAACGTGCACAATACGGTATCTAAAAACGCATTGCTCCTGTTTTGGGATTAAATTTGGATTTATTTACTCACAAATATCTGGTTACCTCGATGGTTTCTTCTTATTCTTCTTCGTAGATTCATTTATAGAAATATTCTGCCAATCTTAGTTATACGCGTTGGACAGCTCAGGTTATTACTTTTATATGGGTTGGGGGTAAATTTCCCAATCCTTTAAGAAGTAATTTGATCCTGCTAAGTTCCAAACTCCTGCTTGGAAAGCTTATAATCACCGACACAACGTCTTAGGCAACCCTTATAGACCCCATACCCCTTAGCCCTTATGCTCAGATACCAAAGTTAAGGAGGACCTGGACTTTTTAATATCTGCCTGAAGAATAAACCTCATGGAAAATTAGATTACAATGGATAATTAATCTGTATTCTTACATTACTAGACATTTAGGTCTCAAGGCTCTAGGAAATTGGATTAACAAACATCCAGAAAAAAAATCCAACGCCGCTTAAAAGAGAATCATGAATAGAGCGTCAGAAATAGTCTTAAAGAACAACACTTTCAATTTCGCGATAAGACAGTTACCAACAATAAAAGGAACAGCTAACCTGGGGACCAAAATGCACCTACCAGCCCAGCTTACACTGGGATATTTAAGGAGAATGCTTTAACGTAAAATTAATGAACAGTACGATTCACCATGGCTGATAACAATCAAAAAGACAACTGGAAAGATCCTAGATGACTGTTTTAGAATTTGGGAAAGAAAGCCAACATGTCTTTAAGAACATTCTACTCCATTCTACAAGAACTAGACCCCGGACAGCAAATATACACAATGGAAGAAAGTCAGCAGAGAATTCGGTTTCTGGATATTTTCTATAAGCCACCATGGAATGATTTGTCTCACGATAATTACTACAAAAACACACAGACACCACCAGTACCTTCATTTCGGATCATGTCATCCCCGACACACAACGCTGCTATCCCTACAAAGTTAAGCACGTAGAAATCTGCCATAGTTTTAGGACGAAAAACCAAACGAAAATGAGCGGTCTGATAGAATGCAAAAAATTACCTTCTAACTCAAGGATAATACCTAAAACATTATCCAAGATGTGAATAAAAAGCCAATCCTTGTATCGCAAACTACTTATTAACCCATACTACGGAAATTATAGGACAAAAAGTTCTCCCTCTTGTAATACTCACGAATCCTCAAAACAAAAAATATTACGCCTTCGTTAAAACATCTGAATGGGCTTCTCAAACGACAACAGAATGTCTAAGCTCTTCAAGATTTCCAGTTTATCAACAGTACAGTAAAAGACAAACTAAAAGTCTCCGCCAGAATATTATGCCAACTTCCTTCATCGACATACCACACAGTTCTGTCATAAATGTTCACTCGCGATGCGGCAACGTGCCATACATCAAAGAAGGAAATAATTTTCAAAAATGAAAACCTAAAATTTTGAAAAGAAAACCGACATGTCTGTCTCCCAAATGTCATTTAGCTGTATAAGATGCGGAGGATGTGGACAGTTCTAATTAAATATTGGTGAAACGGTACACACACTCGGACAGATACGTATAATAAGCAACACATCCGTCACACGGAATACAGAAAATAAAACTGAGTGAAACATCTAACATTTGCAGAACGATCAATTTTCAGTTATTCCACTCATACAAAACTTTATACGGACAGGACTGAAAGGAAAGGAAAGAAAACATTTATAGCAGTTTTAAAACCAACATTGACCAGTTTTATTACCACCGCATATAAATGATGCGATGTATTAAAGCTTTTTTACTATAAACGTTTTTGTACAATTTTAAAGACACTATGGAACAGTTGCTGAAAGCATTGGAGTTATTCGAGATTGTTCATAACGTCATAGCATTTGAAAAGACGTATTCAACGGTCACTGTTTTCAAAATGTAAAACGTCTGAGGATCCAAATGATAGAGCGCTAATTTAGTTTATAACTTGTGTTGTCTATTCTTGAAATTCACTTTTTTTATATATTTATTTGCCGGACACACACAACATACCACACACACACAGCACACACACACACACACACACACAGGCACCGACACACGAGCACACACACACACACACACACACACACAACCACAACACACACACACACACAGCACACAGCACGACGACACAAACACACACCCACACACACACACACACACAGCACACCACACCACACGACGACACACACAGCACACACCCAACACAACACACACAGGCGACACACAGGCACACACCAGCACACAAAACCACCACATAGCACGCACCACACAACACACACACACACACACACATATAATATATAGGCTATTATATATATATATATATAGATGTTATATTATTCTGTCGTGCAATCAAAAAAATCTTCATCTGATGGCATAACTGTGGAGGCGTAATCGAATCTAACATCGGGGAGGACGGGTCCACATTAGGAATCTGAGAGATTCGTGTCACAAACAAGGCGATATTCAAGGTCCCGAATACCGCAAAAAGGTAAATTGAAGATGACACATTGGTACACATGCGGTCGCGGAAATATTTCAAGCGTTACCACATTCTACAAATTATGTACAGATATATGTCATTCAAAGAAAGAGAACAAGAAAAACATCTTATTAGAAATAATTTTGCAAAACCCAGCTTGAACAGTTTGATATAAAGTCACATCGTTACTTTTAATGTGTACAAGTATATATTAATGTACTGCATACATGTAATGTACCGCAACAATTTAACGCCGGTCTTATTATTATACATCACTTATTACATGAACGTCATTGCATTGTAACGTCAATACACGTTAACAAGTGTTATTTTGTAAAATTTGTAAAACGCTGAAATATTAATGAAACGCTACGTTTTTAACATCCGTGTTGCCTTTTATTTTTACTTTATAATTATTTAATAATAATATATAGTAGGAGTAAAATTTATAATATATATATTACTAAAATATTAAGGATATTATATATATATATATTATATTTTTATAATATATATACATATTCCACATGATTGTGTGTGTGTGTGATAGTGAGTGTACATCTAGCAGGAAAAATGTAGGCATTTGATTGGACGACAGCCACGTGGTACATGGAGCCATATATACCCTGTCAAGAATTAAGATGGGATTACAAAATGACTTCCTAGATATTAACCGCGTGTCGTAAATGAAATCTCGTTACTTTTATTGCATATGATACTAAAATAGTGTTGGAGTATATTCTCAAATATTCTGATAAATTACGTATTTACCCTCTACTTTAATAATCTCATTCCATCAAAAACTCCTGTCGTGATCCGTCATACACACAACAACATTGCGTGTTGAAACAAGTTTCCGTTGGTGCAACGTCCATAACAGTCCAAGGCGGCTGGACCACTTTCGATTTTAGGCTAAAAACGCACGCGATACATGCATATATAGATTTTATCAACCTTTTCATATTAATAAATCGCATGTGTTGAAAAGTTTAGAAAATTAATAGTACATATCTGTTCTTCTTTAAAGTTATTAGTTGAAATACTAGTATACAATGTTAAATAGATAAGATTTTCTCAACTTTGTTTTCCCAACCTCAGGGGCTTGCCCACATCCTCATACTTTGTATCTGTTCAACTTTCAAAACTGTATCGCTCTGCGGTAGTACATATATTCTTGTACTCTATATTGACTTGCAGGTATGGACTTATTCCCTTCAAGTATTATTCTCTCCATCGGCCTGGGCTTGCGGAGAATAATAACTTTGACAGGGAATATGATGTCTCCCATAAGCCTGCCACAATCCATCTAACATAAAGTAATATACTTAATAGT
>CAJDSM010008019.1:0-10088 GCA_903981925.1 Ostrea lurida | reverse complement strand
TACTTTGATCTCGCACTCGTACTACCTTAAATCAACAATTCGCTATATCAACGACGTTTTATCTATTACTGATGATAATGTTTATTCATATGTCGGTCCGATATATCGCAGTTAACTGGAATTAAAGAATGTCACAAATTCATACATATCAGATTCGTTCTTTGAAATTTCTTTGAACACAAGCATTAACTAACAACTCAACTTTATAATTATTGCAATTTTTCCATCTAAAATTTTCCGTATTTTTGCGTTAACAATCCATCATCACTTGCATATATTGTGTATATCTTTTAACTTATTCGATAAGCACGAAATGTTTGGAATCAAGGTAGACTATTGACTAACATGCTGAATTTGCAAACGTTTCAACAGTCACGTTTAAAGTCAACATATCGCAAGTCTTGTGGTCATTATGATGATCTAGTTCGCCAGTATAATCTGGCATTGAGCAAATGCTCTCTAACGTGTCGCATGACAATTGTCAAGCCGTTCTTGATACACCTAATGTATTCAATGGGTTCACGTTGAGTGTGACCGGTCGACAGAGAAAGCTTACTCCCCCTAGGCACCCCATCCTTGGTGTATCCAGGGCTCCGTGTTTGTCTAGCTCTTGTTTAGTATTCTGTTCTTTGATTTTAGAGATTGACCACTGTTTGCTATTTTATCATTTTCATCAGGTGACATAACGTCATAAATCTGTCGTCCACGTCTGACATTTTTTCATAAAATCTCGAACAGGTGTATTCTCTGCTCCCGGTAAACCAATTTTGGTGAATTGGTTCCTTCCAACATTGTTTCAGATCCACTTGGGCCGAAAGTGAGAATCAAATTCTTCACCAAACATTTTTGCCAAATTTACAATTTATCTAGATTATGATGAGTTGCGATACAGCCTTTAGGATGGGACTAGATTGGTCAAATAGTAAAATCTAATAACATCTCAAGAGATGTCCATGTCTAATAGATATGTATTAGAATTCATGATACTTAAATAATTGAAAGCAATTTGACTTCTGTACCTATTACAGATAAGCAGACAGAATCTGGTGATTATGAAAATGTTTTTCGGGTACCTTTTGCCATCAAAGGATGCAACATATTCTATAAAGTGATATCATCTGTTGAGATTCTAAACCAATGGGATTACCTGTTGGAATTAATGTCAGATAGCAGCTCAATTCGATATGTAATATCGCAAATTCGAAGAGCTGACATAAGTGACATCATCATTTCAAAGTGTATAAATAGGAAGTTTATGAGTCTGGAGGTCACAAGATATGCTCTGCGGAGATTTCTTTTTCGGTCTTTCCATATCTTATTTCATGGACATATAAGATTTATAACATATGAAGCAAATAGTTAATTACCCTTTGCAGATGAACAACTTCAACACACTGTACTAGACTTTTTCATCGCGGGAACTGAAACGACTTCCACGTTACTTTTATGGGCCCTCCTCTACTTAGTTCACCACCAGGAATGGCAGAAAAACCTCCAAGAAGACATTGATAACGTCATCGGTTTGGGACAACCTAAGATGGAACACAAGGGGAAATTACCACGTGTAGAAGCATTTATTCTCGAAATACAACGCGTGGGAAACATTATTCCTATGAATTTGCCACATACAACCAATGCAAACTTCACTTACGATGGATATATCTTTCCAAAGGATGCCATAGTATTTTGTATTTTAGATTCTGTGCTGTCGGATCCCGAGATCTACCCCGAACCTTCACAATTCAAACCAGAGAGGTTTCTGAACGATAACGGGAAATGTTTTGGGGAAACTAAAGACAAGCTGGTTTCCTTCTCATTAGGTATCATTATAAAATACAATGGTCTGATGTATTGCATCTATAAATAGTGTTCTGCATACATAAACTGTATTTATATTTCCGTTAACAGGTCGCAGACAATGCCTAGGTCAGTCACTGGCCAACATGGAAATCTTCCTCTTCCTGACCAGACTTCTGCAAACTTTTGAAGTAAAACCAGAGAGACAGGACTGTCTCCCTTCATTGAATGGGGTATTTGGAATCATTTACATGCCGCATGCCTTCAACCTAAGGATGATTAAGCGCTAGATATGTACGTTGTATATTGGCAATATGCCGATTTAACATAATAGCCATGACATTTTTTTTATAATCTGGGAACTTATCAAATTATGTCTCATTGTAATGGACTTATTACCATACACTGACATGCATTGTAGGGCCTTTGTTATATACTTATTAATCAAAAGAAAACGGTTTGTAGTGTTTTACACTAACGTTTAAGTCGCCTCTTGTATAATTAGAAGTCTATGTTCATTAAACTCTTAATTGATAAATGTTCCTTATATTTACATTTCTATATATATTTATGAACTTTGCATGATTACGTTTATAATTTGATACTTTCAATTGCTTGAATTTTAGGTCAGTTTGACTTTTCTACATTGGACGCTTTTGCCTACTATATATGATTTCGTAGACAGTCAAAGACAGCGAATCATTATATTCCTTTAATGTAGAGGGAATTAAAGGGACATAGACATGTTTTGAGCTAAAATTTATATTTGCATTCTGAATGTTTAGAATGCTTTACCAGGTTTTTTGTAATAGTGAGGAAAATTTTAACGTCAGTTGCTGGGTTTTTTTTCTTTACAGATACAGTCAATTATGCTTCATGTCGCGAAGAGTTCATTCTTTTCTCCAATTTCCTTAAGCTTTTCATGGATGTACTTGCAAGTTAAAATCTCACAGATTCCACGTTTAGCGTTGCAAACACATTTTCGAACATTTAACAAAATTTTATCACGATATGCATCACTGACAATCAATTTGGGTGGATGAGGATTTTTTGTTAGTCAAATTTAACGATCACATTTCCTTCTTTCAGCGCCCTGTCTTTGTCTTGCTTCTTTTGTTCCCGACCATGCTGCTTTCTTTCCAAAATTTCTTATGTTTATCAATTCTATCTTCTTTTTTTTCTTATGTCATTTTTTTTCCCCATACGCATCAGAAATATACAAACCTCTTTTTTGGAATGATGATATACAATGCTACATTCAATGCAAAAACATTTTTATACAATCCACATTGTACAGGGTCTCTATCGTCTGACGTTTTTATTTCACTCTATAAGTCGTGCATCTTCCTTATCGACAGATGGTTTTCAAGATGTTTTCCTGGTAGAAGTGTTTGCTACAAATGTGTATACGCAGTTTGAAAATATAGTCGCAGATCTTTCAGATGAAATCTTGAAATAAATAATTATACTTATGTCACGACAGACGCCTAAACAATAATAATAAAAAAAAACAACCCTCTCTGCTATATTGAGCGTTATCTATGGGTCTAGATTTCCGGCACTTTACCTTTATCTGACAACGCCTCAGATCGAATAGGTGAACAAATTCTGTAAGGATTGTAAAACATAAGAAACAAACCACAAAAGTCCTACCTTTTTCAGTATGGGGGTAGTACATGTATACAGTAAGTATACTTCTCTGACTACACTGAACTCATGTAGTGTAAATGTATAGTTATCAATGTTTCTTCCTTAAACATTAACTGCCGAAAATTCACATAAATTCCACACAGAAGCGATTTCGTGATTTGCCATGAACAAAATAACTTCGCTGCATTCCATGTCATTTTTACACTGACAGTTGTACACACATTTACTAATATTTCTGTTCATGTCACTGTTGTACGTTAAATTACAAAAGTTTAAATCGCCATGGAAACCATTCTGTGATCTTGAGGCAGGTAGTGATACCTGGAATTATATAACAAGACCCCCATTTGCCACACTGCTCACCTGAGCACTTTGCTTCATAGAGAAAAGCAGAGGTTTACGATTTATCATATATGCAACTCATTCACCGATTTACAATTTCTTAATTTTAAAAATTTGACAATATTCTATTATTTTTCCGTTCCCACCAATTTCAAAGTCTTTAGAATGAAATACAAATGTAACAACATTGATTTTGAGAACAAGACTAGTTTAATTTAAAGGATGCTGGTCGCTATTCCTTCCTACATTATATTTGTCTGACATATTGTTAATAATTACTCTTGTCGAGTATGCTCGCCCCCCCCCTTTTTTTCTGGCTTTTGCTTCTGCTCTGAAATCTAGAAAATCAATCAGTGTCCTTCAAATCGAAAAAGTCCGACATTCTTTAGTTAATTTTTAAATAACTGTAATTTCCGCATATGTCATTTACCTGATATATCCCGTATATAAGTAATTCCACAGTAAAACTGTTGTTTAATTTCAATTAACCAATAATACTCTTTCGCACATACATCGACAAGATACTCACATGACAAACAGGTAGACGCTACTTGAATTGTCGTAGATGTTTAAAAAAAAAACTGTGATTTTGAAAAAACATTCATAATACATATTTACTTCTGAATAATTTTTCTTTCGTTCACTCAAAATTATTTCAAAAGTTATCAAAATTTTATAATAGTAACGTTTATGCTCTTCGCCAGCGCCGAACCATGTGTTACAGAGAAAGACCCGAAACGTTTATTACATCATAAAGGTCCGGCCCCTGACCCGGTTTGTTATCAAAATACACATTAAAATTTAAGTGACATTAAGCCTAAATCCTTAATTACATTAGTTAAATGGCTGCATTAAATACCGTTGTTGAAACCTTAATTAACTCACATTAGTTAATTAGACCATTAAATATCTAAACCACATTAAACCTCATTAAAACGTTTGAATTCAATCCCATAATTGCAACGCTAGTTACTTACCTGCTTATTTTTACCATGTGCATTTCACATGCTTTTAGTTTCTGAAATACGAATATATATATCGGCTCATTTTTGTGGAGAAAACAAAATTAACTCGTTATAATGAGTTAATTATATCTCGTCAGAACGTGATATAAACTCGTATTTCACCGAATATACTCAACCTAGTGATAAGAGTAATTAAATTATTTATGTAGGCCTATTTGATTTATCCATTTATTGTATATCTTAAAAAATGGGGGGGGGATTAATGAGCCCAACCGCTTCTAAACTGAGAACCACACCGTTTCTTTCTTTATTCGTCCTTTTTTCTTCTTCTTTTTTTTTTTTTTTTTCTAACTTTTTATAATTGTATATCTCATAAATAAAAGGCGGTGGGCTTTATCTGCAACTACAACATTGCGCTATGAATACAACACAAATAATGGGAGCAGGACTCCATATACATTTAGAGAATTGTGTAACTACAAACAACACTTTCGAATTGAAGTTTTCGTTTTTAAATTGAGAAAGCAATCGTTCCGACTGGGATTCGAATCCAGTTCCCTTAATTTCCCTCAGGGCGAGACCTTAAACTACGTGTATCTAATCCACACACGCTTGAAATTATTCATGGAAAAATCTTTATGCACAATGCTTACCAGACTACAGATCACCAGTTCAACTCTCTCGGCCCAACACAGTCATGAGAGCAAAGTTCATGAAGAACTGCTCTAAGTTAACTTCGGGACCACATGAGCACTCTCTTTAGAAGAGCCAACCATGTCAAGCAAATTGCTCTAATGTTAACGTCTAGTAAGCAACAGCACACTATGGTACCTTCTAAGGAACTGGGCATCGTCATGGAGCCATGACGCCCGAAGCGCATAAGCAGTCACAGACACCTTGTTTCTAATAATCGTCGACCGTCATAAATTAGAACAGCTCTCACTAGCTGTTCTTCTAACCACATTAATACCAAGTCTCAACGATTAGACACACTGTTAATACTATATATTAATTAACCGCTTGGAACTGCCAGCTCATTTAAATAATCTACGGTTGTGGATGGTCAGTACTTAGCTGAAAATGCTTAAATGAATAGACTGCCTTTTTTCATTATCAGTACAGCGTAATCTGATCTACATTTATAAAAACATGGAAGATCTTTTCTTCATAATAGTAAGCACTATATTGAGGGGGGCTAATCAGACAGTGGAAACAAGTCTTCACGGTTCTCCATGTAAAAATTTTATAGGCAATACCGTTATAAAAATGTTCCATGAACGATCCACCGAAAATACCACACGAAGTACGTTAAAATTCAGCGAGAGACAATTAAGAGGTTCATAACGCAACGTATATGCACTATTCTAATCAGTACACTTCAATCTGTAATAAACCCCCATATAGAGCCATTCAATTTCTGTTTTGCAGGTTTGTTATCTTTTTATCTTAAGAGACATAATTACAACACCATATCATATTATAATATTAACATACTATCTAAGCGATACTGTGACTCATCATACCTGTTCTAAGTTAAACTTAGACAGTACGATTACCGTTCTAAGCGAACTTGAAGCACTTGGACTATAATCGTCTTGGACCATCTTCTAACGTGAACTTAAAGCAGTCGTACCTGTTCAAGCAATTCTTGGATCAGTCGTGAAGCTACGTCTTACCTGTTCTAAGATACTTGGAGAGCCAGATCAAGTATCCAGCTCTATCGACGCAGATCAGCAAAGCTGTCTAAGTTAACTTGAGCAATTGGAGGCAGTCCTAGACACCAGCAGAACTTGCTCTAAGTTAACTTTAGAGCAGTCCATAAGCTGCTTACGATCTGCTCTTTTAAGAAGTGAACAGATTACTGTTGTCCTGTCATCGATCTTCCTCAGCAGAAATTAATTACCCTTTCGAAAAAATCTCTCTGTTAAAAAGATTATCCCACCCCCACAATCATTACAAAAGTCTATTAAATAAACACATTTAACCACGATCACACAAAAAACATAGCCCTTATACTTAAAGTATCTATTTGCTGAAAAAAAAAAATATTTACTTTGCTACCGATCCGTCAAATTACATTGGTCTCGATAAAGGGCACAGAAATTTATTCTATGTTAATTTTGTCGTTTCCCCATTTTAAAATTTCAGTAAAATCATAGCTTAATTTTAAGACTATAATCAGAAATTTCATAATATTTTTGATAAAGTTTTCATGCGAAACCAAGTTGCTTACATCAGTGATTCGAGTACAAATATGTTGTACATCTTCTTTATATCGATAATTGTTATAGCAGTCTAATGAAAGAAGAAAAAAAGGATCCTGAAATCCTTTTCATCTTCTACATAAAGTATTCTTGTAAGAATTTTTCAATTAAAATAGTAAGAGAACAATTACATTAGTGGAAATACCCAAATTAAAATAAATATTAAAGCGAAATATATCTTTACCCCTCCCCCCTTCCCTGATTATTACCTGTACATTGTCTAGTTGTGCCTTATACGACCATTCCACAGTTCAGTCGTACACATGTTTTGCGTTCGCATAACGGGAAGAGCAGAAACAAAGAGTATGGAAAAGTAAGAAGGAGATGGGCTTCTTCTCTTGAATCACACTCATTTGTTTTTGTGTCTTCATATTATAGCTATATTGTTAATCCAGCCTCGCTTCCGATCGTCTACGCTATATAACAAACACACAAAACTGACTCCACCTCCTTATTGCCTTCATACAGGTACACAAAAATCGAAGTCTACTTTTATCATGTTGTTATATTTTCTCATAGGTAAAGTATTGGAATCTTGCCTATCCTTTCAGATATTATAATTATCTAATAGGACCGTAAAATACCTTATACTGGTTTTTCAACACACTCAGTCTCGTCTACGGAAACATTTCACTCCGAAATTCCTTACTCAGTCTATTTTTGACAGCGAAAATCTATTACCCGCTATCTAATAGCTCCATCGACAGCCAAGGGTCGTCCAGCCATTAGTATACCGCCATAATTATAATGCCCAAACTCTACATGTAATCTCCCCTCAAACTTCATAAATTGAGGGCATTAAATATCCTACGTTAAGCAACTCTTACTATAAATCGGTAACATCTATCGATACTTTAATCACATATAAATATTATTTGAATTAATATTGAGCTTTACTGCACATTAAATATTATACAACCGGCTCACTGAATCCCTCGTATAAAACCCGAAATATTATTTGCGACACGGTCAGTTTTCTCCTGACGTCAAGTTAACAACAAGTCCTTTACATTCCTCTTCCTCCTACTTTCAGTAAACACTTTTATTCTTTTACTTACACTTTTTAGTATTCCATATATTTCCACTGTCAACGTCTTTATATTCCATGGTTTTTTGGTTATAACAATTTTCTGCATTTTAGGAACGTATTATAATCTAAACTCTAATTTAGATATTCGTTCAAATCATTTTAACTTGTAGTATTATATTTTCTTGAAGCGCAATAACTACAATTTCTAGATACCCTATTTCCCCAATGTAAATCGCTTCATTCGACCAAAACCCGCTGCAAAGCATCTGTTAAGTTATAATATATTATTTTCTACGTTCGATATGCATTTTTGTAAATTAAGATACCATTTTCTGTAGCCATTTTCTATTTGTTTCCACTTTGTCTTCAGCTTTTTATCACATTATGTGTAACATTATATCACTTAGTAATGTGCACTTTATATCTAGATTAGTAGTTGCTTTTTATTCATTAGATTTTAATCTCTAGTGTTAGTCTCTTCTTAACCCCCCTTTCTTAAACCGGAATCCTCTTACTGTGTAACATGATCTGACATTTTTCCGAATAAGCCATCTTCATTATGCCATACAAGCGAGAACATCCTTCATAGCAAAGCGAATTTTCTATCAATGCATTGGTTAATTTCTCCTTTTATGTCAAAATTCCCCACCACTCGTATCAAGATTATTCATTTATTATAATCACTGCCTGCCTGTAATGTAGTAATCTTTAACATTGTTTAAAGGTGTCCTTGCACACATGCTTTTGTTACAGTGTCTGTTTTTAATACTGTTTGAATCTGTACATAATCAAACATGTAACTATTGTTTTAATGGTGTCCACGCATATGTAAGTATTGTGCCACCGCATGTTTCAAAATTGTTGGTATTATTTCTGTGATTATAAATGTTTGTCTTGTACGGTCAGTTTTCTCCTGGACGTCAAGTAATAAAGTCACGAATTTACAATTCCGTCTCCTGTCCTGATTTCAGATTTTACATCCACATGACATCTAATAAAATAACTTAAGCAACAAATAAATAACATCACAACTACGTGATACTTTAGTGATTGGGTGTCTTGAATTGCAAAGAATAAATCTCCACAAATGGACATTTGATTGGCTTTTTGTTCTAAGTCTCGTCAAGAATGTTTCACTCCAACTGAGGCAGTCATCAGTTGTAAGTGAAGGTCCACTTTAGACACATGCTTAGGGCTGCAGTGAGTTCTTAAGGTTTTCAAAAGTAATAGTGATTTGCAATACAATTATTTGTAAGATATTCCTCGATTATAGAAATACTTTTGTCGGAGGTCAGTGGTACCCTACACTCAACTTGGTATATGTTTTTGGGATTATGATTACGTTTAACACATTATTAACTTCGCTAATTTGTATGGATCTGATGTACTAATTGATAGCTTCGATGCAGGAATGGAGTTTAAGAATATGAACGCTTTAAGGTCCGTTTACAGAACAAGTTTTCAACATGCAAGTTCTAACATGCATGCAAAGAATTGCTGTGTAAACACTGATCAGTCAAATATTTTGGAAATGTGTGTTTCAGACATAAGTATTAGATGCTGTTCTAATCAAAAAGATACTCATGTCTTACACATGTATTTTTTGACTTGCTGTGTAAACGGTCCTTTAAAGATCTCTGCACATCAAAGCAATTCAGTACGATTCTTTACCTCCGCTATTCACTGAGTTTTAGGACAATGCTCTATATTGAATTGTGCAATGAACGTTTAAAAGGCCATTGAATCAATGAAGTACCAAATGAGTGCTGTAAAGTTATAAAGAAATCGCGGAAGTCGAAGAAGGTGATATGGCTTGGAAATGGTTTATTCCCTTATTTCTAACCTCTTGTAAGTATGTTTATATCGGATTTTCGTTTTAAATATCAATATTGCTATAGAGAGAGTATTGTGTAATTGTGATAGACATTTAAAATTATTCAGCTGTGATTTGAAATAAGGATATTGTAACTAATTATGCAATGTACATTATTGACAGATCGGTAAATAAAACAAAACCCCACCCCGTCTTTCCTTTCCTTT
>CAJDSM010008017.1:0-12987 GCA_903981925.1 Ostrea lurida | reverse complement strand
CACTGAATTGTCTACGTAATACTTACGTACAGACCCTCAAAGATAGGATGTTTATGTATTCCTACTGAATTTATTATAATTTTGAGTAGCCAATAACCTGTTAATTATGATTTGCTTAAACCACGAGTGTAATGACCAAATAGCCTTCAACGTATTTAGTATCGGGCCCTCAATGCGACCACTAAACCAACACCCATATAGGCTGTCTGGGAGTCTTTTGAGCCGCCGGGCCCTCGCACCTTTGTAGCTACCTCTTCATATCCTGCCTTGCTGACTTTGTGTTTTGGTCTTCAGCCATATTTAGGAATTGTCTTACGCATCTCATTATTAGGCTAGTGGATTTTTTAAGAAGTTGCTTATTCACATATTACTCTTGTCATATATGGTCTCTGTAATCGAAAGAAGTGCTTTTGTATCTCTTAATTCTATACACAAATATACAATGTTTGTATCGAGTGTACTCTGCTCCTTCGTGTGTAGCAGAAAACATGAAGTCGCCCGAGCGCAATACGCTTACAATGATTTAATGTATCTTCCCCTCTCAAATCCAAGGCTCCTAAATCTGCGCCCCGTCCCATCACTCTGTCTATATCTTCGATGTACGCTTGAAAACATTTCCCAAACAAATCAGGACACGAGTATTGAGCGAGCTTCTAAAAATCATAGTCTGACTTAATTGGGTACAAATCATGATCCATCATGGCTTTATATGAATGGGTTTGTTGTTTTATGCAGGTTTACTTGTCATAGAGCGTAGCTCGAATAATCTGGAAATAAGCCACCGGTGACCGCGCAATTTTCAGCTAAAAGACAACAAAATGTGTTTGCTCACTGACCTTTTAAATACATTTGTGCGCGATGGATATACAGATCAGGTTTTGATTGATTGCTCGATGCCGTGTTTTTTATTTTTTTTTTTTTTTTTTTCTTGCTTTGTTTTTTCCTAGAACAAAACTCTCAGTCACATGGTATACCTGTGACAATCATCTTATGGCATACTTCATTTGTCCAGTTACCTGGGGATATTACGACACACAAGTACTAAAAAAAAGTAATACATAAACGCCGGCTCTATACTCTGTTAATGTGATCGTACCAGGGAGTTTTAACCATAGACGTTGAACCATGAGTACGTTAGAAGAAATCAATGTGAATAATCGCAGATACTCATCTTGGTTACCTGATTAATTCCACCATACTAACTCGATGACGTGAAAAAATTCTTTATTGTATTGTTATTCTCGCGAACTTATTTGATAACTTTTATGGATATTCTATGTTAAGGTGGTACAATAAAAGTGAAGCAGATTCCTTTGCGGTGATAGGCTCACTAATGTTCGCACTTAACTAGTTCTAGGGGTAGAACCAAAAAAAGAAAGAGAGTTGGGTTGGTGATCACGACTTATCAGGGGTGCCGACGAAAGAATACCTTCAGTAAGTACTAGAGGAGCACACCCAACTTCGCCGGTCGATATCTAAGATTCTGTCGGGGTACGTCAGGACAGCAGACCGCCGTGCGGGACGGGACAGAAAACCCGGAAAAAATTGAGCGCTAAGTGACAAAGTTGATATATACAAGTAGCAGTGACTGTTGAATTACTACCAGAGACAGTTAAGAATTTACTCAAGTAGAAGTGTTATTGTGCAACATAGGAGAAGCAAAAGCAAGAGGACGCAACTCCAGATGGGAATGAAAAGGAAGATAGGTACGCATAAGATATGATTCAGATAAGAATTCATTTAAGGATTTAATTGGAATTTGTAGAGTTAAAGGAAAGAGTAGTATGAGTAGAAGCACTCAATAATCACAATTTAAGAAAATTGCATGCAGTTCGTCATTAGAAGACCCCTCCCCCCCTTTTTTTTTTTTTCGCAATCCTGATGAACATGTATTGTCAGGATATTCAGATCTGATCGAGTTAACTTGTTTATTTCTTTTTTCTTTTTTTTTAAGGGTAGGCCTATATATCGAGTGATTAATCTCTTACTGATAAACCTATTAGGCGATCTGTGGGTTTCCGGTCTGGCGAATAGGAACATGTTTTTATGGGTCTATGACATGATGGGATTTGAAATTCGGGTACTTGATTACATATAAAAGGCAAGGAGTCGTTCGAGTATCTTTGAAATAGTAAGCATGCCATAAATATTTAGGTCTGCGTTGAAGTAAACATACTTCCGTGGAACTAGACTAAGTGGGTTCCAGGAAATCAACGCATCGTCCCAAAATCAAAATATCATTTTTGAGGACCAACTGGGTTTTTCCTACGTTGATGATGGCTCTTATCATGCCGATTGAGTCTGACTCTTTAAGGAATATGAGCGTTAGAAACTATATCCACCCATTCAGTTATTCATTCAGGGAAACTAACTACAAAGAATTTTCAAGATTGCAGTGGAACTTTGGTTTGAACATAACTTTAAATAACAAGTGAATCAAAAAAAATTCAGTATAACCTGAATTCGTGCAGGGAATCAGGTTGTATAGGATCATTCTCGTCTGTCGATCGTCTCATCTTCTCTTGCTCCTTCTCGTACATATCATCTCTCTCCTCTTCCTCCATTTCTGTTAGCGTCTTTCTTTCTCTTCTGTCAATATGACTAAAATCACTTTGGGCTGGTATCCTTCAATTATGTCTTTAAATAAGATGGTCGAATAATAACAATATTTCTTTTTATGAGTCGTTTTCCTCATCCAAACACAGAACGCTGCAACGATATCGGCCATTCCGTCGAAAAGCAACTTCACTTACAATAGCTGCCGTGCTCCACGTCTCATCGATCGTACAGCGAGCAAAGTGACGGAGGGAGAGCGAAGTAAAGGTCC
The DNA here is from genome assembly GCA_903981925.1 of Ostrea lurida. Lineage (NCBI taxonomy): Eukaryota > Metazoa > Mollusca > Bivalvia > Ostreida > Ostreidae > Ostrea > Ostrea lurida. The sequence continues at coordinate 10,160 of CAJDSM010008017.1, read as the reverse complement.
CGCCGCCCATTATCATCCATCGAGTTGTTAATGGTGTCAGTGCTCAATCTAACATATAATATTACAAATAACTAAATCACTCTAAAAGGTTTTGAAATGTAGATTTGATTTTATTCATTCATTTATCATGCAACATACAAAAAATAAATAATAACCCCGAATCGAAAGTCTATGGTATACTCCTCCACTGATACTTAGGGATAAAGCACCCACGTCTTTTAAACGCACGTGCTATCTGTGTGTACTCTGTGTATTGTTATCTTCATAACCTATTGTGTCCGTACAGTCGACCACTATCTAGTCTATTCGTTCTTACGTAAGCTCGGCGAATCAGCGAAGGGGAACCAAAGGCGATGTCATTCATCTTTTCCTCTCTTTCTTTTTGTTCCCTTAAAGCGGATGCGGTACACTTTTCTTGTCAACGCAAATTAATTACAACACTCTCTATAGATATAGAACGACGATACATCGATATTCTTACACGTGTTCTATTAAGTGTTGCGTAGTCGTATTAAAGATTAAATAATAAACGTAAATGTCTGGGTGGTATCACAGATTTACCAAACACAAACAACATTATATGTATGTTGTTTAGAAGGTATTTACTTGATATTTGTAGTTGTTTATTCTTAAATTAATTAATATTTAAGGTCGTTTCCTATATAATTTTGGGTTTTGCTTTATTTCATTTCATTGGGTGTTGTTGTTGGGCAAGTCTTTTTGGGTCTGCATAACTGTAGAATCGTGTAATTTACATCTGTATATGTCAATGCAAACATTTCATGTATAGTAATTCTTTTAAAACGTGTGCTAAATTTAGTTATATTTCTCGCATAATTGATGGTCAGCTTGACAGTCTGTTTTAATCGCCCCCGCATAAGATTCATGAGAATGGAATGGTGTACAAAACTCACACGTTACATTGTACATTCGAAGAGTTAATAACTGAAATTATAATCACAATCGAACTAGATCAAATATACTACTCGAGGTACAGATGCAACCGGTGTGAAACGACATGTACCTGGGACCACCCTCTTCGACATTCCTGGGCCTCGGATTAACAATTAGTCAAATTGTGCCGATAAAATACACACGGGTGAATAGCTGTATGGCATAACTCTGATGCATGACCGGAGATTCGCGGTGGATATCAGTGGCTCAGAAGCTCTCGCCTACATCCGATGGTATTTAGCTGCCGTTTCGAAGCCCTGATGCATCGCACCTGGCCGTTGGCGTCGTCAACAACCTTAACAAATGCTGAAACATGGTCAGTGGATGTGCCCTCCGCTCTCCAGTACGACTACAGTATTATGTACAGAAGACTTCGGGCTCGCCAAGCAGTCGGCAGGTACAATCGGCTGGATAAGAATTGGGATAGAAGTGAACAGAAAATACAGGGTATTTCAGAGACTTCAATCCCTCTTAAACACGTCGAAGTACCTCATGGATTTGATCGTCAATGTGTGTCACTGCAAAAAGAATCCTCAACTGCTAAATTTTTAAAGCCATGCGTGCTAGCATAGGTCTAATTTGCAGCCTATCACCTTTTTGGCACATGGGACAGTCTCGGATGAGTGGAGAGTGAATATTTTACTAAGTAGAGGAACGTAAAACTTCATTATTAATATATCTAAATTTGAATATCAACCACATATGGAGTGATGTCTCAATGTGAGGGAAATATTCTTCCGAAACGCGATAGATAAAAAAATTACAAATAGTTAGGACATTCAATCAACTATAGTCTTGATTACCAGGGGAAGGGGCGAATGTTCTTTTTTAAACTCATAAGTATTTTTCTCGGGTTTCTGATCATGGGCCCACAGGATGGGGAGTAGAGGGTCCAATTAGCAGGGTTCAATTAACAGTTTGTCACAAAAGGCGCTGGAGTCCCACCATAGAGGGAAATAATCTTTCGTCCGAGTACTACATCTTGGGATTCACTTTACATCAATGGAAGATACTATAGATAATATGGATGCACAAAATCATAATACCGAAATTTCATGAATTATGTGAGGCTGAAAAAGAATACCTTAACAAATCGATTATTTCGAAATATATGCGACATAATATTCTATTACGTGATAGAGAACAGATCGACACAACATAATTGGCGTCATACCGAGGTGAGTGAAGACAATAACAAAGATATACAAACTATATATATGCACGTAATATTTTCCTCGATAACGGGGAGGCCAGAATGCGGCAAAATTGATCATTGAATGGTTTTTGAAATGAGGTGCAAATATGCATTTAAGGGGCACGTGGTGCATTTCTTCGTAATTCACCAGGAGTTTTTTCGGCTATGCGGATTTCGGTCAGCGTAGAAATAATCGAGTTTTAAGTTTATGACCATCTAAAAATGTAGTCATTGGGTGGGTTAGGAGCATAGATATAGTGGAATTATGTTTACTAAAAATGCCGCAAATTATATTGGATGCACTCGAAGTTTCGTAAGGGCCATATATGACAAAGCAAAGGTGTTTCCATTCGCATTTCCGAGCTTGTACTAACTATACCGGTTGCCATTGCTTGGTGAGCGCTATATGGACATCCAACTCAGAATCCGGCCATTCCTCTGGATGTGAGTCGTTAACTCCCCCGACGCCCACTCCCCCCCTCCCCACCGCCCACGCCTTTCGTCTCGAATTCGACTGCCTCACGTTGGTATGTTAGTTTCTGAACATCATGTAGCGTCCAGATCGTTAGGCGTTTCCTCCGGCGTCCGGCCCACAAGTTCGTGACCCGCTACCCCTACCCCCCATACTAGTAGTTTGCCTGCTAGACGGTAGGGATCTATTCTAATATATTGAAGTGCTTGTGGCAGTGGTAAAGATATGGAAAACAAAAGATGGTGGGGAGTTATACCTTGTTAATAGTTACGTGTTACGGGAAGATTTTTAAAAAAATTATTTGTAAACATCTAGTGCCTGTATTGAGTTTCCCTGTTTCACAGCAATCTTCATACAGGTATTAAGACTGTGACCGAATATTCGATCATAAAAAATATCATTCGAAATATTCGTTATTTACTATTCATTCGCGAATATTCGAACATTCGTTTCAGCTCTATTCATATTAGTACAACTAAAGGGCCATATCCTCTTCAAAGTGGATTTGGTCATTTAAACTTCTTCTCAATGGAATTAAAGTGTTACAAGCAAATGCATCAAGGAAACCAAACTTGGCACATTTATTAATAAGCATCCTTTAAGTGAGATGAAATTTGTTAAAATGAAAGACTTGCATGTATATACCCCTCCACGATGGGTATGATACTGTTAGGGCTTTAATTTTGCAGGTTTAAAATTTCGTGATTGTTTGGTATTTCATGATGGTTTAAATTTCGCGGGTAGTAGATAGTGATGGGCTGATGATCGATTATAATCGAAAATTGATCGGTTTACTTTACCCTTTCCGATATCGATTACAAAATTGCATAATCGAAAGTCTGCCTAAGAGGCCCGAAATAAAAATGGCCGCGAATAGCACTTACCGGATTTTCTTCACATCTATTTAGTTTATTCCAAAAATGGCAAGGCTCAAGTGTAAATGCAGTAGTTAGTCTTCCTGTCATTTATTACTTCCTAGAAGCAAGATAATATATATATATATAGAACACCCAGAATATTTCAAACAAAGGTAAAAAATGCTGAACCTTTCTTAATTTTAATTAAAACGCATTATTAATTGCATAATTGCATCGCTTTGATACTTCCGATTATTAAAGCCGATTGATCGATTATGATTTCAAACCGATTGCCATCACTGATAGTAAGTAGATAGACTGAACTAGAATCATATCCTCAAATAGTGAAATACTTTAAACAGGACTTCGCAATGTTTTTATTTTCATGATCATTAATATAATCACGAATATAGCGAAAATAAAACCCACGCGAATATTTCCCCCTTTACAGCGATTTTAATGAATTTCTAATCAAGTTTAATAAGTAATGAATTTTAGTCATTACCTTTGAAAGTTTTATCTTCTGAACCAAGCTGCTTGTGTATAAATGATAGTTTTGCTCAATCTTGTTTTATACTGCTGTTCAAGTGAGAGATGTGGCCCATGGGCCTTTTGTCATTTTATCATGTTTACAAAAAATGTTGTTAGAAAGATCAAGTTAGTTAAACTTAGTATACCGTTATAATACTAATTTGTTTCTGTGTATGAACATGATGAAAGTGGACATATAAATGCATATGCATGTGATAATGCTGTGTGTGAGTTATTTAAATGTGTTGACCTGTTTATTGCCTGGTGTGAATTTGGTGACATGCTCCTGTAGGTTTAACCTGGATTTTGTTCAGCTAGAAACAAACACAATGAAAATATAGGCCACAATTTTATGCAAATGTTAAAAGCATTCGTTAGTTTGCGGTGTTAATTGATGCAGTCATTACAAACTGTGTTTTAGCCATCAAGGTAATTGATACATTAGAAGACCAGAATGTCAAACGGCAAGCTAGATAAAGCCAGTGCCATGAGCAATGGGTCGGAGTCCAGTGAGGAGGGGAATGAGGAAAGAGGGAACTGGTCAAGGAAGCTGGACTTTGTGTTGTCCTGTCTGTCGTATGCGGTGGGACTCGGAAATGTGTGGAGATTTCCCTACGTCTGCTATCGGAATGGTGCAGGTAGGCTGTGCTCACCTCATTGAAACGTGCTATATGTCATGATTAATCGCAGAAATGCATATATACTATTGTAATATAAACAAAGACACTTAAGACAGGGCAATCTCCTTGTCCATGCCAGATCATCTGGCAAGGATAAAGAGGTTGCCTTGAGCTGCCCAGATGTCCTAGGGAAGAAAAAACAGGGCATGCAAGGGGGAGGGATGGGAATCTGTTGTTCTTAAGATTTTGTAGATGCACATAGAAAAATGTAGTTGAAATTGAAGTTGAGCAGTTTTTATCTGCATGGAGATTAGAACATCAACAATACTTTTATCATAGGTTTGACTGTATTTGATAATGCCTTGCTGTTAGCAGTTTGTAAGAAAGCAGTTTTGTCATGTCTTCTTCAAAATATTATTTAGAGCAAGTGATGTAGTGTATTTTATTGCAGAATAGTGAGAATCAATTAACGCTTTATTTGCCCAAGAAAAATTGTGTTCCTTGAGGCCCAGTGAGGGCAATGGTAAATGCCCAAAGACTATCATTGTTTGAGGATGTATGTTTCAAAATTTCATGTAAAATTAAATGTTTATTAACTAGTATAGTTAGTTTTAATCGTTGTATGTCACAATACTATCACAAGGCAAATAATAAAGGAATGAAGGGGTGTCACAGATGTGGCAAAATTATTACTATTCAAGGCAAACCCAGTCATATTGTGTATCTGATCTCTGGCTATAATGATATGTGGGAATCCATATGACTTCAATATTTAAATTGACCAAGTATTGAAATGTTTGAAGTTATACATAGACAGAGCAATTAACGTACATGATACCTACTTGTAAGGATCCTTTCTGTAATGTTTTACTTCCTGTTTCTCTTACTGTAATATTAGTTAACCTTCCTGTCTTCCTTTCTGTCAGATATTTTAATCTCTGGTATACTTTTTTTGCTAGTGTTTTTTTCTGTAATGGTTTTAACCTTCCTGTACTTTATTTCTGTGTTTTACTTCCTGTAATGTTTTAATATCTGGTTACTTTTTGTAGTGTTTTACTTTCTGTAATATTTTACTTCCTGAATCCTCCCTGTGATGTTTTACTTCCTGATTTTTTCTGTAATGTTTGATGTCTTGATTCCCATCTGTTATAATTGAACAGGAGCCTTCCTGATTCCGTTCCTGATCATGTTATTCATCACTGGGATACCTCTGGTCTTTATGGAGCTCTCCCTGGGCCAGTACGCCAGCACCGGGGTGGTGGGGGTGTGGAAGGCCGCACCCTTATTTCAAGGTAAGTGAAATAAGAGCAAGATTTTATGTCTTTTTATGTATACTTTTAAAGCAGTTTAACTTGAAGTGACCCCTTTAGCCCACTGTGGATTAGGACATTCAACTGTGTGCAACCTTTATAAGATGTCTGTGTTGTGTGGGGATTAAGTTAATACTGAAAAAAAAAAGAGACTGTTGATTTTTCTGTACTGGCATGAAATCCGATTTTAGTTTAACTGATTGATTTCAGGAAAAACAGATTAACACGTCGTTAATGTCACTTGATTTAGACAATGACCTTTCTTTGTGAACAGAATATCAATCATGATAATATGGTACATTATATGCACAGATAGATAATTTTAAGCATAATTATGCTAAATATTTTCACAAATGGTTATAAAACAGAATTATATCTCAATGAATATATATATATAGCCTCTAATGTTTAATATAGTTACCTATTTCATTATTGCCTCTCCAAAACTAGAAAAGTTGTGTATATTTTGTTGAATGAAGGTATGGATGTATATGACATAGCTCTGGCATCCATATGTCTATATTGTTTTTAAATTTTTGACTCCTTTTCAAAACCACATGGCCAGATTCAATCAAACTTGGCACAATGCATCACTGAGTGGCTGGGAATTAAAGTTCGTTAGAATGAAGAAGCCTTCTTCCAAGGGGAGGTAATTCATGAATGATGACAATTTGAAAATTTTCCTTGTGGGAATCACAGTGAAATAATGTCAAATTTTATACAAGAGTGACGACATATATCATTGTAGAGTGACGGCATATCATTGTAATGTGGTAATATTTGCATTAGGGAAATAAAATTTTGATGTGAGCTAAGTAGCTTATGGGCCTATTGTTTTCTGATTATGTTAATTTGATTGAGAAAAAAAAATCTGTTACATGAATAATGATGAAAAAATGCTAATTTTAAAGTATTCAGGCCAAAAAGACAGACCAATCATGTCACATAAATAAGTCATCAGGTTCCGCTCCAATTATTTATTGCTTGCTGAAATTCTAAATTCAGAGAGAATTGGACTGCCCAAAATAAAGTAAACATTAACATGTACTTTTGGTAGAGGGATAGCCATGTAAACTAATTGGACAGTTGACCCTGTGATAGTTGCATCTCGTTTGCGTAATGAATTAAGTGTGGCTGGCATTCAGTACCAAGGTTGAATTAGAAGTGTTAAATCAAAGGTTTAAAAAAGAAAAATTCATCTTTGTAACATTTGTGAAAGTAATATTCCAAGAATATATATACATTTGCATTTAGTAACGATAAAACCATTTCTTGTATGAATTATGTGCGATGTATGTCATTGTGTTATTGTGTGGGGGTCTGATGGATGTTTTGTTTGTGCTATGGGGACAAGGTACATGCTGTTCTTATTATTAATTAGCTATCCTGATAATAAGGTTCTTCACATGCAAGTTACCCTTGTTAAATGAATAACTCTAGCACAGAAATTATTGCTAATGTCAATAACACGAGAATGACACGAGGGCCCCAGTTTTATATCATTTCAGACCCAGGACATGATCATAAAGATGTTTGTTTGGTGAATTCTGCTTTTGTTTCTCTGTGTGTCAGGTGATGTTCATGTTACCACCAATGCTGTAGAAGGAAGATGATGCAATTCAATTTCAGCTATTTGTATTGTCATCATGAGAACATTTTTGGAACAGAAATCATTTGGTAGAAGCAAATCTATAAATAGAACTAGGTCAGCATGGCATCGCTCCAGGGTCTCTCCCCCACACTGACTGAGAGACAGATGGAATCTTGTCTGAGAGTTTGTTCCATTGCCTGGTATTGCAGATGGAATCTAGGCTTAGGGTTGCATCAGTCAGTCAATATCCTGGAGATAAGAGATGGCTCTTGCTTATCTAAATTTCTAGGTCACCCGAGTCACTGTCCGAGTCACTGTCCCCTATCCGGTGTTGTGGGTCATCTGTTAACAATTGAACATTTTCATCTTTTTGATAGATCTGCCTACCATTCCAATTCTTTTCAAATTTGGTATGAAGCATATTTTGGACAAGAGGGATATAAATTATGAATTTTAGGACATCTGCACCCTTTTGGCCAGAGGAGTGCGGCAAAAATCTGTCAAATGTTACCCATTTTAAAAATCTTTTCTCTATGACTGCACTTCTGTAAGAAAAACTAAATGCATTGTCATGTAAAACCAAAGTTGTAAATTTCAGGATCCCTAGGGTAAAGGTATTGTATTAATGTGTAAAATATTCTTTAATGCTATATATTGATGCCAAATTCAAAATCTTGATCCATTGGGTACAAATAGAACGAAGTCAGCATGGCATCCCTCCAGGGTCTCCCCCCCCCTCCCCACACACAGAGACTGAGAGACAGACGGAATCTCTGATAATCTGTGGAATACTGTCAAATCTATTGTTATACGACAAAGGCTTTGTCAATTAAAGAAAAATCAAATCATATCACAGCTTAAAAAAAAAACAATGCTGAATTGAGATGTGGTTGTATGTGTTTTATTGTCTGGTGGATCGAGTTTAAATCGTGTAAATCCGTTTTTGAACTTAGAGGAATACATGTAGGTACTTGATGGAGACAAAGTCAGATTATTGATTAGTATGAAACAAATACGTCATTATACCACCTGTTACCTTGCCTTAACAACTTAATGGTTCCTAGTGTGGAAAAGTGTTTAGGAATACTAAATTACACTTGTTCAATGATTCCTATAAAAATTGCAGTGTTTGACATGTGGTTTAGATAAATTGTAATTAATAGTACAGTGGGGCTTTACTGCAGTGTGAATGGGTCAGATAGAAAGGTCGGGGATTCCTTAGGATAGTAACTGTATTCAGTACTGTGTTGTGGTATTATCTCAGTAAATGATCCGTGGCAGATACATAGTGTGGAGGAACAAGATAAATCTGGGGAAGAATGCGCGCTAAATCTCTTATTGTTGTGGCTGGTCTGTGTAAAGGTTGGAAGAGAGAAAGTACATCTCGGGTGACAACAAATTGTTATCCTGAAGAAAATATTGAACCCTGTATTTTAAACATAAAAATGGTGAACTTTTTAAAAGAATAGATGGCCTTGTGAAGTGTCTGTCTTGCTGATTTAGAGTTCATTGCCACTGACAGGAAAGGGTAAGATAATAATAAAACAGAAATCAGAGGGTGGACATTTACAGAGACAGTAGGACGCGGGCAGTTTCTTACTCCCTTACACAATATATTGTGTAACATTCATAAACATATTAAGTATGATACTCTAGTACACAAATATTGTGTAGCATAAGAATGTTTGATGATGATGTTATATATATGCATATATCCATCAACATTTGTAGTCAGTGTCAGAAAATGTAATCAGAAATATGGCAGATCTTAAGCAAGAGAATTGAGTTTCCCTGCATATTCAGTAAGACGTCATCTCTCACTGATAAGATCTCTGTCAGCTCTCCTATTACGCACATGATCTGCAGGCCTATTAGTTGTTGTAACTCATCACAACAGAAATTTGTTCATTGTCTTCCTATTTGATAATTTAAGAATTTAAGGGCATACGCAATGTACATTTCACAATTTTTTTTATCTTTAAAATTGAAGACTTCCAATGATAATGATAAGTGTTACAAACAACACAAACATCATTCAATCCCTTCAGAATTACTTGATGATGATGAAAATATAATTATACAACAACTGACAGTGCCTGTGGGCCTCTTGTTTATGGAAAATGACACAAATGACACAAAATATTTTGGGAAAGATAGATTGGAAGCAGTCTTGTTTCACTTGAGGAGAGATAACGGCATGTTCAAAAAGTGATAGATGCATGCATGCACAATTTTACACAAGAGTTATTGCAAAGGAGTCCAACACACGAGGAATATTTTGCATGCCAGGAATTTATATTGTTAAAATCAAAACTTGTGTGATATAAGTACCTTAGAGTTAGCTGAGCGAGTATCAGTTTTTGTTTTCGATATTTTTACCAAGGGAAAATGGTAGTCATTGAATCCTCATGAATGTGAATATAATGTTGATAATTATACTACAACTAATAATGGCTTGGAATACATGACTTTTTTTTGAAAATACATGAGAGTAGATATATATATACAGACAACATCTCTTCAGGCCAGCATACTTTATGAAGTAGCTAATCGCTGCAGTTCATGCTTGAACGCTTTTTTAAAAATAAAATTTATTTTTTGGATTACAGTCCCTGAAACGTTCTACTTTA
>CAJDSM010007993.1:0-17452 GCA_903981925.1 Ostrea lurida | reverse complement strand
TATTGTTTTACTAAATACTTGACAGACCTGTAGCTGGTGGTGTTCCCCTGTCAACAGCCCCCACCACGATGGAGCGAGTAGGATTGGTCTCTCGGTCCAAATTTCCCCTCCCGGTGGTGTGGATGCGACCGGTGGTGGGCTCGACGGAAAATTCTCCCCCCTCATTTCCACTGAAAATTCTGTAACTGAACTGTCTGTCTTCTGGAATGTTGTCATTGTCCACGGCTGTTACAGTAGTGACGCTGACTCCCCCTGCAGAATTCTCCAGAATATTGGCTAGGTACAGAGTCTGTGTGAAGACAGGTGCATCATTGGCGTCTTCCACCGAAATGGTCACTGTGCATGTATCGGTGTCATTGCCTTTCACACTCCCCCAGTTTTTGGCCAAGACTTTCAGAACCACATGTGGAGAGCTTTCGTAGTCAGGTTTACCAGACACAAATATGTCCCCCGTTTTGTAATTAACATTGAATCCCTTCCCATTGCTGACACCAATCAGATAGAAATACACCACTCCATCTATTCCTTTGTCACGATCAGTGGCCCTTACTTTGCCAATAACACTTCCATTTGCAGCTGATTCTTTGGTAGAAAATGCGTATGTCTTCTGAACAAATTCTGGATAAAACTCATTCACACTAGTAACATAAACAGTCACTGATGTTGTGTTTCTCATGTTCACATTATTTGGATTCCTGGCAATGACTACCATTGAAAATTTGGTTTGGGTTTCATAATCCAAATTTCCTTTGGTCATAAGTATTCCAGTCTGTTTGTTGATCTTAAACAATTGGAGAACAAGCTGGTCACTTTCAGAATCGCTGATGTAGTATTCGATGCGAGCGTTTTCCCCCCCGTATCTGCATCCTGAGCCACGACTCTTACGATGCTCGAGTCCGACGGCGAATTCTCGGGAATGTAACCCTCAAAATGGGATTGTGTGAACAGTGGAGGATTGTCGTTGACATCAATCAACTGTACATTCAGAATGACTGTTGCTTCCCGATAGTGCAGGCCAGAATCTCTAGCAGAAACATTCAGGAGATGGATTTGTACAGAATCGTAATCTAAGGCTTGAGCAACAGAAATGGCACCACTTTCTGAGTTGATCTGAAATAGCCCAGCAATGTTTCCACCAACTATATAATATGATACTTTCCCATTGGGACCAGGACCATCTCGATCAGTGGCTGTTACCCTAGCAACACTCTGACCAATGGGAGAATCTTCAGAGACAGTGTAAGAGAGAACTGTCAAATCAAAAACTGGAGTGAAGCTGTTGTCTGCAGTGATGGATAGATGAACTGGCACTGTGGTAGACTTGGGGGGTAGTCCTTTGTCTTCTGCTCTAATGGTGATTGTGAAGTCTTGATTTATTTTGCCACTCAACACCTGGGCCACAGTAATCAAGCCTGAAACAGTAAAAAAAATTTTGAAATACACACAACAGTTTTAATTTGTTTCTTCAGTCATTCAAAGGACATGGCAATAATGCAGAAACACACACTTAATAANCTCAACACCTGGGCCACAGTAATCAAGCCTGGAATAGCAAAAAATTGTTTGAAATACACACAACAGTTTTTCTGTTTCTTCAGTCACTCAAAGGACATGACAATAATGCAGAAACACAAACTTTATAGCATACCTGTAGTTTTGTTGATGAAGAAGTAACTTGATCCATTTCCACCCTCGATGAAATACTCGATTTCAGCATTCTGCCCAAAGTCAAGTTCGTCTTTGGCCACCACGGTCAGTATTCTTTCTCCCCGAGGAACACTTNAATACTCGATTTCAGCATTCTGCCCAAAGTCGAGTTCGTCTTTGGCCACCACAGTCAGTATTCTTTCTCCCCTAGGAACACTCTCAGGGACTGCAGAAAAGTACAGGTTTTGTTCAAACCTTGGAGCATGATCATTGGCATCTATGATTTCTATGGTGATAATGGCCTCTGAAGATTTAGCTGGCGTTCCAAGATCTGTAGCAATGACCACCAGCTCTCTTTGGTTCAGAGCGTTGAAGAAGTTTTCATGGTAGATGTAAGAAAGTTCCTCTTTAGAAGAGATCACTCCTGTCTTGTCATTTATAGCAAATTCTGACGATGGCAGTTTGAAGGAGAAGTAAAACTGATTGTTGGGGGCAGAAACATCTTGATCAATTGCCGTTATTGTGCCAACACTTGAGCCTTTGGGCTGAAGCTCCAAGAAATTGAAGGTAACTGGAGGCTGAATCTGAGGGGCATTGTCATTGACGTCGGTGACGAAAACATACAAAGCTCCACGGATAGAATAGGACCCATCGTCCACAATCAGCGGAACCGTTATCCTCTGGCTGGACATTGCTTCTCTGTCAATGGGAGACTTCAGCGTGATGTTACCAGAGTCAGCATCAATGCTGAACATTGAGGCCTGGCTTGTGGAGTAATCTATACTGTAGTGTGCCTTGGCATTTACCCCGATGTCTGCATCTGTAGATGTCACTTGAATAACGAAGCTGTTGACAGGAAGATCCTCAGGAATGTTCACGGAGAAGATGGTGGAGAATATTGGGGAATTGTCGTTGACATCTATCAGTATTACTCTGACGGTGGTGGTTCCAGTCTTCTTTGGGGAACCCTGCAACATAAGGAAATACAATTCAATGCATTGTATCACAAAATATAACGCATTTACTACACTATTTATGATTTTTGGAATTTTGTTTCATTTCTCAGAAAAAAAGGGTTTTACAATTTTGCTTACCAAATCATGAGCTTCTATGATAAGATTATATGAATCTTGAGTTTCTCTGTCTAATGCCGCTCTAGTTTTAATTTCTCCCGAGTTTGAATTCACTGAAAATGTGTCTTGAATGTTGTCGACATTTCCTCCGGCCAGAACGTACACTACTTTTCCATTCTCACCACTGTCTGCATCAGTGGCACTCACAGTGAAGATGTTAGAATATTCTGGAATGTCCTCTTTGACAGATGTAATGTAAACACCCTCCTGGAACCTTGGGGTGTTATCATTCTGATCAGAAATGGTAATGATCAGTTCTTTGTAAGCAGAAAGCAATGGATTAGACCTCTCTGTTGCTTGAATCCATAGGTGGAAATCATCTGTCATTTCGTAATCCACCTCTCCTGCAACACGAATAACTCCAAGAGACTCATCGATCTGAAAAGTGCTACCAACATTCCCTCCAGCGATGGCGTATGTGATGGCACCGCTGCCAGAGGAAGCCTGAGCTCTCACAGTTGCGACCACTTGGTCAAGTGGAGCTCCTTCATTTAGAGGTCCTGGATTGCTAAAGTCATCAAAGACAGGTATGCTAGATGCACTGACAGAGGAGATCTCCACCTGCAGAGTTGTGGTAGATGTCTTCTGGGGAGACCCCTGTAAAAATTTCAATAAATTTTGCATGAAAATATCACTTTACAGTATTTAGTGACAATTGCAAGATCTTTGTTACTGAACAAAACAGCCTCTCTCACAACGAACCTGGTCTCTGGCTTCAATTACACATATAAACTTGGTTCCCACTCCTGACAATGTGTCTGCTGTGGTGATGATGCCTCTCTGACCATCCAGGCTAAACTTGGCACAGTCCAATCCCTGAAGACGATAAGTCACTCTACCATTCAGTCCAGCATCCCGATCCACTGCTGTCACCCCGACAACAAACTGACCTGTAATGTCCAATAAAGAAACTATACAACAGGTTCAAAATCATATTTCTTCGAATCAGATATCTTTTTATTCATGTATCAAGATGTAAATTTATGGGCATTCATTGCTCAGAGAACAAGCAAAGAGGATGCATATTACTAGTATTTATCTCAGATTGCGGTAAAACATTATCAGTAATTTTTCACTCTTTTTTGCAGTACCTGATAAGGTTGGATTGTTCAGGGTTTGATTGTGTGTCTGTTTTTCAAATTTGGGGACATTGTCATTGACATCATCAACATAAACAGTGACGTTGGCTTCTGCTGATTGGACCAAATTTCCATGATCTTTTGCTACCACTGTTAGGTGGTACAAGGCAGTGTCTTCTCGATCCAGAGGTTTCTGCGAAGTCAGGACGCCACTAGTTGTATTAACTGCAAATCTGCCATCTACGTCATCGACCAGGCTATAGCTGAAATGGAAGTGACACTTACATCAATACAAAGTTTAAAATACTAAAGTCTCAATGTTCCAAACATGACAGACATGACGTAAAGAAACTGGTCCCCCTACTCAAAATATCTAGAATGAAATGCAGTTTGTCATGCACCAATACATTCCAAATTAAAGGTAGGCTCTAAAATGCTGTAGCCATAATACACTCTGACACTGTTACTTACAAACAAACAATTCAAATGCATTAAACAAAATTTATCTTGCTCTTAAGCTTTCAGTTCAGAAAAAAAATCAATTACACTTGCTAGTCAATTGCAATTCATATGTTCAAAATGCTAAATCATGGTTGTGTACATAGCCCACAAAATGTACAAAGTGAAGACACCTTCATGTGACATATCATACTAAAGCACTCTAAAATAAACTCATACTCTTATAAACATGTGGGCAATATCGTACAAAGGTTAACGTTCCTTTGTTCTATCTCATCATTTCTCCAATCTAAAAGGCTTTAAATTTTTCGAAAAAGTCTTTGAATTATATAAAGTCTGTCATTTTTAGGATGTACTTTAAATAATTAATTGAAATTTTCTGGAATGAACATTGGCTTAAAAATTGACTCTCATAAGTGCATATCTTAATAATTTGAATTGTCATGAAAAATGTGCCAAGTCAGATTTAAAATTTCTGTAGACCTTGTGTAGGGGGATGTACTGATTTAAATCAAATGACGATCAATGCTATACCCACTTAAGTAATAGGAGAAAGATTAGGGTTTTGTAGTGGTAAGAATGTGGATTTCCAGTTCCTCCAAACATTTAGATTGAATGGGGAACAAGGGCAAAGGCGATCCCTTTCCCACCTGTTTCACACATCTAAACACGATATCCACTCCAAAAGCCGCAGTGGTCTCAAATTAAGGTTTCTCGGAAACCGTGCCACAGAACTCTTTTGTTTTACTACTTAAAACTCCCTTAGCAGTGCAATCAAACATTAATCCAGGTCATATATAAAACTGTCTGGTCTATTTGCATTTGCAATTGCATTCAATGCATTTGTAAATAAAGTATATTTGATGAAATTTGATTGCATGCAGTTGAACTTTATTGCACATCAATTTTTGCTAAATCATTTGTAAAACGCTCCCATATTTGCAAAGTACAAAAAAAGACATTGCACTTATTTAATATGCTAGCAGCCAAATAGAAAATTCTTATATAATTGCTGTTTGATAAATTTTGTCTTGTAAACAAATTCTTTCACAATGTCCTTGACAGAATGACGGGGATATAATCCAAATGGGTAAAGGCATTTTTTAGCACATGTGGTAAGGAATTCCATTTCCTTTACAGAAAAATTCAGTAACACATTAGGCAGCCTAAAACAAAATTTTGTGGGGAACCAATCAGAAGCAAATGTTAATGATGCCACAAAGATTCTAACCACTAACCCTTCAGTTTTTCTAATGCCTTATACAGTAACTATTGACCACATCATTTTTTCTTGTTTCGTAGACGAGTTCTCTCTTTACCTGATTCGAGCATTGGCCCCACTGTCATCATCGGTGGCAGTAACGGTCAGTATGTCCACTGGACCATCTTGATTCTCCTGGACGTGACCAACATATGCGGAACTCCGATCAAACATTGGTGCATTGTCATTGGCGTCCTCCACCTCCACATGTATCGTGCCAGTTCCCGTCAACCGAAGAGCTNTTGGTGCATTGTCATTGGCGTCCTCCACCTCTACATGTACAGTGCCAGTTCCCGTCAATCGAACAGTACCTATCAAACGGGATTATTTACGTTATTATTTACAATCAAAAGTAACTGTACTCACAACATTCTAAAACTACTGTACAATCATCAAATTTCGTTTGTGATTTAATTTCATTATTTTCATGGGTAAATAAAAACAATGAAAATAAATCCACAGCAAATATTTGAACCAAAATGAATATATATGAATGAATTATAAATCAAAGAAAATTAATGTCAACAAATTCATTATTAGAGTCAAAGTCATGAAATTTTAAACCCCAAAAAATAAATCATTTTACAATATATGAATTATGAATTACTGTCCCTATGTTGTATGGTCAGAGATTAATATCATTATCAGTTTAGTTATTAAGTATAACAACTAAAATGAGGATTTGGTTGTAAGCTTGATACAAAAGTCGGTGAATATTCAGAATTTTCTAATAACTGACGTTTACAAGGTGGGAGATGGTATAGTATTTCTCAAACTAAGTAAGAACGTAACATCATACACAATCACCAGAATCATTTAATGATAAAAAGTCATTATAGGGGGCGAGGAGGATATGCATGTACCAGAAACACAATCAATTAATCTGACCCATAGTGAACTCTGGGGTCAGATCTCAACCTCAACAACGCGATTTGTACGACAGAGGTATCAGATATTGTCTCCATAGGAGTCAGTCCGTCAGAAACAAAACGTAAGGAAAGAAACTGAAGATAAAGACCAGCGAATCCAATTTCTCTCTAATGTTCTTTGTCATTGTTCCCAAGTGTACAAAACAGTAACCATTTCTAAGGTTAACAAATGACACAATCTTCTAATCTCTTTACAATATGATGAATGGCACCACTTCTGTATTAGGATATCTAGGAATATATCAGACACTTGTGAAAGGTGGGGAAAATTGGTGTTATTTTGATTATCTCGTCAGTGAATCATCTGTGGTACCTGTGTCAATGGTTTTGCAATTCAACATTACACCCTCCCTTCTAAACAAACAGTCGAAAGAATAATTTAGTGAAATGCTTTACACACACATTCCTTTTATTTGTAATGTTGATCTATAAAATGCTATTAATTCTATTGGAATCTTCTTCTTAAGGCTTTATGCATTTAAGAAACCTGTCATATCTTCTACAGAAAAAATTCTTATTAAATGCTCAATATTCCGCAGTAGTTGCTAAGATATTAGTAATTTGATTCATTTCTCATGATGTATCAATACAGTGCACCTTGTGTCAGACAGAATGCAGCTTTCTAATAGAAGTCTGCCCCTCACTGAAGGGAAATTCAATCAAACTGTCAAATAAGAGTGATGGGTTGACGTCTGAATCAGGGTGTTGATGGGTAGAGCCTTCAGTGTTCACATACCACCCTGCTAAGTCACGCTGCTTCTGAGGGCTGACAAACACTACATCAATCACTGGACCATAAATCATCAATTTCTACTAATGGTCATTTGTCACTGAAGAAAATGATGGATGACCAACATATTCACCAAATGTGGATGTCATCAAGTCTGGGCTACTTTGTCACACCTTACCCGGGATTTTCTCTGATGGGGAGATGGGGCAGGACTTGTATCTGGTACACTTGACATAAATACTGAGATTACATTCAACTTTCAGCAATATACCAACCCCAAGATGGAAGATAAATATCTCGACAAGATTCTTTTGTGAAAATAAGCCCAGCATACGCTAAGCATGCCTTTCACCCCTAAATTGTACAAAAATCAATTAGAGATTTCTTATAAATTTCAGTAACGGCCAATTTGGTTTTTGCCTTATCGGTATATTGAATCAGACTACGACAATACGTATCATCTATAAGTAGCCTGGGGGGGGTCAAAGGAGAGGTTTTTAATTGATTCACAGCTCTATCAAATCTATCCATATTATGTGTTATCTCTTCCTATCTTGCCAGAGGGAATGATAATCCTACCACAAAACACACATATGTCTGCCCAGACCAAACAAATTCTACATCTAAATTGATATCCCCATAAAACACAAATGCTAATCTGCATTTATTTAATTTTCAGGTTCTTGTTCTGGTTGTTTGAAGTGACATTGATTGTCTGCATGTATTCTATTTAACTTCAAATCGTCTAATTTCAATGTTAAGTTATATCTGCACATTCTCTAACTTTAATTTAGAAGAACTTCCAGAAATGTTAAAACCCACACCTTGGCTGACTAATTAAAATGTTTTGCTGACCTTACGAGCTACTAATGCCGTCAATTATCCGTAAGTTACTGTTAAAAATTTCCATTTTTCAAAACCTGTTTTAAAATATGTTTTTATTGTTGATTTTAAATTGTCTATAACATTTGTAATTATGCATAATTGTGATAATTTCATTCCACAGTTTGTCTCTTTCTAAAGCTGAGAATGGGGCCCATAGAACCTTTTCTCTGGGAATCTGGGCACCTGCACATCAAAACTTCTGCATAATGTGACATTATGAAAGACACTTGTCACGCTTAAGCCCTGCTGCAATACAGGAGTACAATTGCTTTTCTTGTAGCGTGTAGCCTAGTTTCACAAATTCAATGCATTTGGGAAAAGTAACCTTTATCAAGCTAATTTTCGAAGAATTTCAATACAAAAAAGGATACCTGGGATGCATGGCGACAATATTTTGAATGGTTCTGTGGACTATATTTATGGTTACTTTTTAGTGCTGAGCATTGATAAAGGTGGGGATAAAATTGAAGTTGATGAACATGATGCCCTTTACTTACCAGAGTCAATGGCCACCACTAAGACTTTGTACTGGGGCACCTGCTCCCTGTCAAGAGTCTGGCTACAAGTGATCTCCCCTGAGGTTGCGTTGATCTGGAAGACGGACGTCACACCCTTATCTCCCTCTCGTAAAGCGTAAGTCAGCTGACTGTTGGGCGGTGAATCCAGGTCTAAGGCTGACAGTGTTATCACAGAGACTGGGGGAGAGGCTGCCATGTTCTCCCGCACCAGGGCATAAAACGGGGAATTTTGAAACACAGGTTGGAAATCATTGACATCTTCAATGTTGACCGTGACGGTAGCTACGGAGTAACGAGGAACCACACCCATATCTTCCGCCTGAACTGTTAACGTGTACTTGTTAACTCTCTCGTAGTCCAAATTTTTCTGCACTCTAAGAACTCCACTGCTCGGGTCCATGCTAAAGTCTGCATTATCATCCCCTCTGGTAACAAAGAACCTGACCACACCATTCAGTCCTGCATCCAAGTCTGTTGCTGTCACCTGTAGAAGTGTGGTACCAATCTGAACGTCTTCGTGGACTGTCTTCGTGTACACTGAGGGCACAAGCACAGGAGGGTTGTCGTTTACATCCTCTACCAGGATCTGCAGATTCTGGGTGGTGGATCTCGACTCTGTCCCCTGATCGGTGGCAGTGACACGGAGGGTGTAGTTCTGGATTAGTTCCCTGTTCAGCGGACTCAGTATCCTTAATTCCCCGGTGGAGGGTGATATAGAGAACACAGGGTGAGATGCCAGGCTGTACATCACTATAGCGTTGTCTCCCTCATCCATGTCCACCGCTCTCACAGTGTACACCACGGAATTCACGGTGGCATTCTCCTTCACCCAGATCTGGGACGGGGTCATGAACTCCGGGGAGTTGTCATTGACGTCTCGGACTGTGATAATCACCTGAAACACAGATCAACGTTCTCAAAACTACTGTAAAATCAGGGGAGGGAGGGGGGGGGGGGGATTTTGAAAATTCATAGAAAAGACTTTTTGGCTGAGGAGTGTTTCAGAAAAGCTGTACATTAATGGGTTTTTTTTTCAAGGTTGTGGGACCTCTATCAAAGGCTGTATACATTTGTAGGTACCTAAAGGAGAGAAGATGTGTATCTGTGAGATCATAATATAAAATATATATATAGTATATTGTGGGGTCTTTATAAAAAGGGTAAATGTATATGAGGTCCTGATCGATTTTTGTTGTTTATTTTCTCCTGTTCCTGAGGGATATGAATGCAGAGTGTCTCAATACGATGCAAACAATGAGATTTTACAGTATTCTCTTTCTTTCTTCAGAGCCAAATTCAGGAAAAGTATCTATCAAGTGGACGTAATGTGTAACAAGAGGCAGAGCCTTCTGCAGTTTAGTTTTTCTGCATGCTTCATGTATTCCCTGCTTTTGAGATACCTACCTCGGCAGTAGTACTTTTCCTTGAACTTGGAGGTTCCGCTTGATCTGTTGCTATGACAATAAGAGTGTACTGTGATTGGGTCTCCCGATCTAGATCTCGGACAATGTATACTGTTCCATTGTCTGTCCCAATGCTGAAATCAGAGGAAGAATTCCCCTCCAGGAAACTGTACACCAGTCGACTGTTAATTCCTGAAAGAATATGCAAAAATTATCAATTAATAATTAAAAGCATATGTTTGGAAACAAATTTATACCACTGCAAATTTATGAATAAAGAAAACATCATTAGCAAAGCTGATTCTGTCTTCTGTATTTTCTTTTAAATGTCAAGCACCATATAATTATTTAACTTGGCTCTGGGTCTGGCTCCTACTGAACACTGCACACTAATACGATTAACAGTTTCAATATACTTGTATGTTTTCAATTAAAGCTCTGCTAAGAAAGTGTGAAACAGCAGTTACAAGTGTTATGTTTCCTCATGTAAATGTTTACATACAAAGAGCCTGTCTACAGAACATTGCTTCCAAGATTGATGTTGGCTTGTTACGCAAGATTTACAGAATTCCAACAACAACAAAAAAATCACACTGAACAGGAAAAAGTCCTGAACAATGCGGGTTAATTGTGTGCATCAGACAAACTTGCTTCATGGACCATTAAGTGTTCTCTTCAATTTTTTTTTTTTGCATTAAAAAAGAAATGGCCTCCTGGTGTTCAGACTTTCAGATAATAAGTATATAGATGTGCTTTGTGGATGTCGACTTCTTCTGGTAACTAACACAGAGGATCTGTTAATTTTTCATGTTGACACAATTCTCCTGCCAAGAACACCCATAACATTCTAATAATTGATAAATTATAGACTGTCTCCGAGTGTTCCTGTCATTTGTGTACCGAGTTTAATGTCAAAATAGAACACCTTTTACTTCAACCAGTATAACATCCAGTTTTCACACCCGTATTCAAATCTTTAGCCGGCCATTGTTGTTTTATTTTCAAATCAAAGAAAATAATCCCAGGTCTTTTAAATTCATTTATCGAGTTTTAGTGAATACAGGGATCATTTCAAAACACAACAAAAGCATTTTATGGTGTATGCATTAACACCACGGAATAATGCAAGTCTTTCAGGCGTAGACACAATCTGCAGAAACTAGTTAGATTGGGTTGTGTCATCACCCTTCATCTGGAATATAGTGCAACTTTGACAGAGTAAGACAATCTCGCCTGATCTGGAGAAATTCGACACCTTTCATGGGTTTCACTTTAATGTTTCTTTATGTTTTAAGTGTGTTTTGAAACAGAACTCCTCAAAATGGTGTTAAATCATAAAAGCCAGCATATTTCTAAAACAAAACCATTGATCTCAGAACTTTACGAACTCGTGCAAGTTTTTCTTTTTGTTCTTTGGAATGCAAATAAAATTATCTCTGACACTGGTCCTTTACAAAAATGATTGGGTGTTATAATAGTTGCCTGTGCCATTGGATCACTGTCTATAATCTGATGCACTCACTGCTATTTATCAATCTGATTCATTGCTTTTTTTTGTCAGTAATGACTTTTTTCTATAAGATGACTTTTTAAGAAGAAAAAAATGTTTTTAATGTATCAGCAAAGTCCTTCCCTTTTTGCTATCTGAGAAATATTTCCCTCAAGATGTTGTGACAATTTTCATAATTTATATCAACTTCAAAAAATAAAATCCTTCTTTGTATGACCAATTTCACGAGATTGAAACAAATCAATCATTTTAACTTGTAATTAAAGAGGCATTAGCTGTCAACTACGACATGAAAACTTTTTAATTCAGATTCATGATTAAAATGTTGGAATATGTTAAAAAAAAATAAATCTGAGTTGGGAAAAAATGGCTGCAACGAAAATTATGTAAAATTTCTCTGTAATGAATATATTTACGATTTACTTTCAAACAATGTTGTTTCTGCCATTGTTTTTACAGAATGAAAAGAAATTCTTAATGTCAAAATTGAAAGTTGTATGAATATGTCAGTGATGATTTTTATGTATTATGAAAGGTTGTTTTAATCATTTTGGTAACAATAGACAAATATGACTTTGCCAGCAAGTGCTTCTTTAAAGTTCATAGAAAAGTTATTGGATCTAAAATCACAATTTTTCAATTAAGACAATAAATCTCTTTCTAAGGTGTTTCATGAATTTGCCTACCCAAGACTTCAGTTCTTGTGCAATATGAAACATTACAGACCTGTATTTATATTACCTTGTACTTATCACGTAATGCTTGGGTTAGCCTAAGTTCTATTTCTGTGCTGCTTTATCAAAAGCTGATAATGAACTCAGAAACTGGTTTGTTCTCATAAAGGTCACCTTTTTAAGGCTGATTTACCGAGAACCCTGAAGTCCTTCACGTGTCCATAGTGATAGCACCTTCAAGGAACCACATGGCCAGGTCCTTCAGTACTACCAATTCTACTGTAACAGTACACATGTAACTGCCGGGGACTTACCCGAGTCTACGTCCGTTGCTTGTACGGTGAGGACACTAGCGCCCACAGTGGCATCCTCTGCGACCTCTCCATTGTAGGACTGGTGGTTGAACTGGGGCTCGTTATCGTTAACATCTTTGATATTTAGGTACACTAGCACAGAGGTGGACTGACTTGGGCTTCCTTTGTCAGAAGCCAACACCAGCAGGGTATACAGGTGGTTCTGAAAAACACCAGGTATGTCACACATACAATCAAATGGACACTGTCTACCAAATAAAAACATNAAACACCAGGTATGTCACACATACAATCAAACGGACATTGTCTACCAAATAAAAACATACAGTCAAACCACCCTACTCAAATTCTGTTTATCAAGCACACACTTACAATCAAACTACTTCACTCAAATACTGTCTTTTTCAAAGTTATATTGAAAATGAAGATTATCAAGTCCAAAAATACACTTTAAAAAATCAATTTCTTCAAACAAAACATAAGAGAAAAACTACTACCGGTAAATAAAAGGAAATATATGGTATAGGTACCCACANCTTCAAACAAAACATAAGAGAAAAACTACTAAAGGAAATATGGCATAGGTACCCACGGGTGATAACCCTATTACGACCTGATAATTTGTGATGTCTCTCTGATGAACAGTCTATAATTGTATATTACTATATTCTTTCAGTTTCATTTCATTATCTCTGTATATAAGCTAACAATTTCAGTAATTACATTTTGATATTTGAGACTGGATATCTGATAGGGGTACAGTGGCATACACAGCTAGCCTGTTTAAATCTGTATTCACCGATTTGAAGTGTAAAGTACATGAAGTCCAATTTTTAACACCAACAACTAAATTTCAGTTAAATATTCAGGTGTGACAGGTAATTCTGCACTTCTGGTTTGGAAATTCGTTCTGATGTCCTGAATTAATTGGAATTGTCCTGTATAAGGTGGCTCAAAAGCTATACCATATACCATAATCCCCAATACAAAAGGGGAAAATACTTAACTCATTAACACAGCATTTAAAACGTGTCCTAAATCACTGCTTCTGACAGAGAATAAAATGATATACAATATTTGAATATTAATATTTGGTGATCCTTTGAATGAAATCTTTCACGAATATTTAACAGTGAAAAGAGAAGACATTACTTGATATAGTCCACTGAGCTATGACACTTATCACGCTGATCTAGTACTTCTGTATAATTTGTATTTATGTTTGAAAATCAAATCATTTTCGATGCCATTCGCTTTAAATCTGTCTACTTCCTACAATCCCCTTTGACATTAAGGCCACAGAATTTTTAAAAAACATATTTTCCTCATGCTAAATTGCACCAGATGACCACCTGCTGACTGAAGGAACTTTAATCAATTTGTAAGAAGAAAGAAAACATGTATCTACAACCACTATTACAGGCCTGCTGGCTGAGGAAGCACCTGCAGTCACAAGGGGCTACACTGGCGACAGTATTTGTGTTAGCCTGGTGGTTCACGCTTGTATCCTCACCGGAACATTTCAATGTCTACTGAACAACTGCTGTTACGATTTACACCTTCAACAACAGGACGCAACATGCTAAAACACTGTTCTCAGCTGCTGTAATATTACGCTGGATCAAGAAAAAACAGCATGCTAGATAGCAAGCTATAGGTTCTGGTGGTAAAATGTAAAAAAGAATACCTAATGGAAATAACAGTTTCTCTAATTACTTCGAACGAATGCCTGTTCTCTGCTAATGTTCTTTTCGCAGTTACTTGAAAAAATAAATCCTGTGGATGTCTAGCGACTTTTTTAACAATACCCTATCTTTTACACTACATACAGCACAGTTTGATGGTTTTAATGGCCAGCTCAAATTAATGGCTAGAGAAGTAAAATACCAGCAGCCATGGCTTTGATATTTTGTCCTTCAAACAATTTATATGTTGTTGACCTTGGCAAAATGCAGCAAAACAAATAACCCTTACTAGCAAGGTTATTAAAGAGCACTTCACTGAGAAAAATGGACACAAATTTCATTTATGATTATTGTAACATTTAAAATAAACCCTTAAACTTAAAATATGACAAAACCATGGGTGGCCAGAGCTCTCCATTTCTCTCACTCATACCATCCACTCCAATTAAAAGATACAAAAACCACAATACCTGCTCAAAATCTNTGGGTGGCCAGAGCTCTCCATTTCTCTCACTTACTCATACCGTCCACTCCAATTAAAAGATACAAAAAACACAATACCTGCTCAAAATCCACAGGCTTGAGGAGACTGATGGTTCCCATCTGGGGGTTCAGATGAAAGATAGACTGGCCCCAAGCAGAGACGAGACTGTACACTACTTCTCCATTCAGCCCTTCGTCAGCGTCCACTGCTTCTATCAGGGCCACGGTGGTTCCCACTGGGGTGTCCTCTGGGATGTCGAAAGAATAGAAAACATCCGTGAACACTGGAGCATTGTCGTTAATGTCAGTGATGAGGACTTTCACTGTGGCCTCGGCTGTGTTGGTGCTGTCTGATGATTCGATGGTCAGTCTGTCAACAGAACGAACTTCTCTGTCCAGTCTCTTGGCTATGGTCAGTGCCCCTGCAACAGAAACATCAAATTGTTCAGCATGATTGACAATAACACAAATTGTCTATGTGCATGTAATTATAAGATTAGTAGCAAGAAAAATGGACATGACCTCCATAACATATTTGATATTTCTATGGAAATTCAACCTGAAGCACAGTCACATGTGTATAAACTTAATCAGTGCAACATCTTCTATAGCATTTACCTGTCTGACTGTTTAGGGCATAGTTTCCATGGTTACCACTGACAATTCTCAGAGTTTGTGTCCCTGGTGTTGTGTCGNACTGTTTAGGGCATAGTTTCCATGGTTACCATTGGTGATTCTCAGAGTTTGTGTCCCTGGTGTGGTGTCAGGGTCGGTAACTGTGATTCGCAGAATCTCTGACCCCACGGGCAGGTCCTCTCCCACACTCTTCACAAACGAGGTATTGGTAAACTGGGGAGGGGTATCATTGTCATCCAGAATAGAGATTACCACCTACAACAGGGACAGGGAAATTCATTTCTAAAGTCTCTTTTAATTATAATACAACATAGAATATAAATAAGTTATGAATTATAAAAGTTATATAGTTGACAAGATTATACTGCTCAAAGGCAAAATTCTGAAGATTTTATTCCTCGGTACCAAAAATGAAATCAAGTAAGCTGACACTACAGCGGTACTTCATTTCACTTGACAAAACAAGAATGTAGACATTCCCTCAACAGATTAAAGACTGCTTTTATCAACTTGAATATCAATAATGTAACATGCTCAAGCTTTTCGCAATCAATCAATCTTTCAATAAATTTTCGAAGCATATCAACCATTCACCACCATTTCTATTGCACTACAATTCATAGATTTATTAAACAAGAGGTTCTTTATCCCAGTACTTCCTTCTCATGTCCACCATTGTAACATTTTACCTGTGCGACTACAGATTTCAATCCTGTAGGTATGTGTGTAACATTCTGCCATTCCCAGTAACTTAATCAAATACCATTGTCCCCTCTAAAACTGCCAGATACTTCCAGGGGACTGCCTGTTTAATTCCATTTGATATAAGTATTTCAATGCTTGCCAAACTTATGGTTATATAATCAGTCTGTATGAATTTCTAAACCTTCTGCCAGTTGATTAGGTTCTTGTAACAAACTGTTGATTTTCTTTTATTCATTTAAGTATTTTAAATCTTCTTGTATTGTGACACCTTTCAATTCAAAACCCATGATAGTGAAATTTCACACCATACATCCAAAGACATATTCTTCTTCAGTCACCCATCTAAATGCTTCTAATGATTGCCCAAGCCAAACTTAAAAGGTTTCGGAAATAGCTCTTGTCAAAACAGAACAAATTGATAAGTTTTTGAACCCCCCAGTTTCAGACTAGTTTTGATTATCTGTAGAGACACTTCACAGTATTAATCTGTAGTTTTGTCAACATACCATCTTCACTGCCAATTTCAGTCACACAAACAATACCTATAAACACAGAATGCTTATCTACCTTATCAACTGCTCATGTAAACCAAGGGAGATAATTATATACCTCTTCATAAAAAGGGAGATAAACATTAAGGTTAAACTGCAATTAGGGGACAGTTGATGATTTTATGAGTTGTGGTATGACAGTTAACTATTCACAGAGTGCCACACTTTTATAGTTCTACAACACAGCTAGAACACGCTGGCTCTCTCTGTGACAGTTATAATCCCAATAATAGAGAAAGCATGTATTTGAAGAAAAAACACAAAACTTTACCTGGTAGTATTTATCTCGTTTGACAAATTTTATTAGAAACTTTGTAAATTCCAGTGATTTTACTTTTAATGCTAGCTGATATTTTGTCCAGATAGACTCGCTCAGAAGATAATGTTCATAGATTACATATGTGATCCAAGCCCAGTGGCAAATTATGTAGCAAAATGTAATATGAAAGTTCATTAACCACATAAATAGGATGAAAAATAATACAGATAAAAGTGTGATGTTATTTACTAGGTAAGAATTTCCTTCTCCCTGAGAAAACATACCCATTTTCCAACCAATATTAAGAATTCCCTCATGCCAGCCCTTGAAAATTGTTTATGGCCCCCGATGATGGGAGTAATATATTCAACCTGAGCTACTATTAGTTCTAGTTGATTAAACTTATGTTCATTAATATGCATATTCATTTTGCCATATCAAGAATTCTCATTTAGAAGGGAAAAAATCATGCATCAATCATCAAACAAAATATCGATAGGAGATACCTGTTTGCCTTATTGATCAATACATGGTATTTTTAGATAGGTATGCTTTAGATTACAAGATAAAAAGTTTTAAAATTCAATTTCT
>CAJDSM010007979.1:0-11992 GCA_903981925.1 Ostrea lurida | reverse complement strand
TTAAGATTTGTACTCATGTTTGGCTTAATAAGAATTGATCACTCTTTGATATCTTTGCCCTTGTTTTTGTACATCAACCAATGTATAAGAATGGCTTAACAATGTGCTATGAAAACTGTCAGAGCGCTTGACCCAATGGCAGACTGTATTGGCAAAGTAAGGTCATTATATCTAGGAAAAGTAGGTCATTATATCTAGCAAAGTAGGTCATTATATTTAGGCAAATAGGTTCATTATATCTAGGCAAGTAGGTCATTATATTAGGCAAAGTAAGGTCATTATATCTACCTTGGAATTTGTGAAATGCTGACTTTAAATGTGATTTATGAAGCCTGCAACAACTTATTTGAAAGTAGCCTGTGTTCGATTAAAAGCTAATCATAAGCAGAACACGCTCTTAGCAATTGAATATATTGTGGTATTTAAAAGACTGAGCATACTTGTGTAGTATAGGTTCACGATTGATCATGCTGTGATACTCAGTGCATGGACTAGGCCAGACGAGGGTTTATGCGTCATGTTATTATTCTTCTCCAGAAACTTTTGTAGATAAAGTTTAGAATATGAATTTTTGGAGCATTTTGGGGTCACAAGGTTTTAAGTTTTGCATATTTTTGTAATTGTTCACTAAAGTTATCAATATGTCTATGGACCATCTAATTTAAAAGTTTTATGGAATTGAAGACAGAGTCAAAGCTGGAGACCAACACCTTGAGGTTTATTTATGACGAATCTCACGAGTGTACGCACGGTATTCAACAGGGTCTGAATCCAAAGTAGCTGCAGAACTGTAGCTTTGAAAAAAATATTGGGACAGATCGAGAGCTACGTTCAATCTTATAACAACTTCGATTTTCGCCAACGGAAGTTGCGCATGATTGAGGCCTTCTATAGTTGTAATATGCCTCGACGAGCATAGAATTTAATATTAAATCCCTTACTTTGTCCCCAAGGTGTATGGCCTCACAATGTAGGATTCACCAACGATAAGAAGGCTCAATCATGCGCCAACTTTCCGTGCGGCGAAATCCGAAGGTTTTTTATAAGGATTGGAACTGTAGCTCTCTGATCTGTCCCAATATTTTTTCAGAGGCTACATTTCTGCAGCTACTTTGGATCCAGAACGTGTTGAATACGCGTGCGGTATCCACTCGTAGAGATTCGTCCATAAAGTTAAAACCTCAAGGTGTTGGTCTTCCAGTTGTGACTCGTCTTCAATTCCATAAAACTTTAAATTAAGATGGTCATAGACAATTTGATAACTTTAAGTGTACACAATACAAAATATGCAAAACTTAAAACCTTGTGCCCAAATGCGTCCAAAATTCATAATTCTAAGACTTATCTACAAGTTTCTGGAGAAGAATAATACATGACGCTATAGAGCAAACCCTCGATGTGGCTAGTCATGCACTGAGTATACAGCATGATCAATATGTGAACTATACTACACACGTATGCTCAGTCTTTTAAATACAATATATTCCAATTTGTAAGAGGTGTCTGTTAGTGATTGGCTTTCAATCGAACACACGCTCTTTCAAATAAGTTGTTGTGCAGGGCGTTTCAATAAATCACATTTAAGTCTAGCATTTTCACAAATTCAAGGTAGGATATAATGACCTACTTTGCTAGATTAATGCCTACTTTGCATAGATAT
Organism: Ostrea lurida; assembly: GCA_903981925.1. Lineage (NCBI taxonomy): Eukaryota > Metazoa > Mollusca > Bivalvia > Ostreida > Ostreidae > Ostrea > Ostrea lurida. The sequence goes on along the minus strand of CAJDSM010007979.1, from coordinate 10,332 downwards.
AAATGACCTACTATTGCTAATATATGACCTATTTGGCTCAGATTATAATGACTACTTTGCCCTAGATATAATGACTACTTTGCCAATATGTCTGCTTGGTCAAGCGCTGTCTGACATGTTTCATATGACATTGTTAACCATTCTTTATACATTGTTTGATTGTAACAAAAAAGGAAGTATAACAAAGCGTGATTATACTTATAATGTCCAAACAGAGTACAAAATCCTTTAATACATATCTCAGATGAAATCTACAAAGATTTGCATCAACGCACACACACTTAATGAAACACAAGAGAGAGAGGAAGAAGACAGGCCAGTTGTAATTTTGAGTTATCTTACGATTCTGTGCTGTCCCAGGAAGTTTGTTGCGCTCGCTTGTTAAAACACCCTTCATACGCCCTCAATCAACACTGGACTGGCGATTGTCAACGCGATGAGAAGAGTACACACAAATCTGATCTCAAAATCATTTCAAAAACTGGTCAGTTTAACCTGCTACATTTTAAACATTTAAAATTTAAAAAATCAGAGTTTCAAAGACAATATAACTCTCAGGAACAGACATCTTCTTTCTCTGCATGGACTGTGCTGTTTCGTGAATGATAAATGAAGTTGCCTCCGCGATCTCTACTCCAAGATGACAGGGTGCAACATCTAACGCAGAGGTCTGTCTGATGAACCAAAAACCAAATGCTTATTAAAACGTTTTTCACAAGAAAAGCTAAATTTCTTAAATTACCTTTTGGATCAACTTATTTTTTTAATCATCTAAAATTGTTGGAAATGAAGCGTTGGCCTTCTCTTTTACCTCGTCAGTTTTTTCTGTTCAGGCAAAGTGGCGGCTGACTTTTTTTTTTTTTAGCTTTAATCTGAGGTAAATCGCGTTTCAATGCTCGTGCCATCAAGTTTATCTTCTTCAGCTGCAAAGTGGCGCTGTAACTACAACATCTTAATAATGCTGTACAATACACTTGAGATAACTTATTCTGTACAACATACACCAAACTTTAGATATATCTTAAAATCTATCACACATACACTTGATATAGTACTAATTAGAATCTTATTCCTGTACAACATGCCACTTAGATAATTTATTCTGTACACATACACCTTAGATAACTTATTCTGTACAACATACACTTAAGATAACTTTTCTGTACAACATACATAGATAACTTTATTCTGTAAACAATACCACTTAGGATAACTTATTCTGTTCAACATACCACCTACAACATCCACCTTAGGATAATTATTCCTGTACACATACACTTAGATAATTATCTGTAAATACGACATACCACTTAGAATATCTTATTCTGTACACATACAATAATATCCATGTAATACATTCATGTAGCCAACACACTAGAATTTTCGTACAACATACATTAGATAAATTATTCTGTAACATAGACGATACACTTCAGATAATTTATTCTGTACAACATACACCTTAGATAACTTATTCTGTAAATAACGACATACCATTTAAACAATCACAGATAATTATTCTGTACAACATAAACATACCATTAGATAACTTTAATTCTGTACATACACATACCACTTAGATAACTTATTCTGTACAAACATACCACTTAGATAACTTATTCTGTAACATAACAATACCAACTTTAGATACTTATTCTGTATAAACATAGCCACTTAGATAATTTATTCTGTCAACACACACTTAGATAATTTTTCGTCACATACCTATCTTTTGTACAAACGATAACTTATTCTGTAACAAACGACACTACCATTAGATAATTTATTCTGTACACATACCACTTTAGGATAACTCTATCTGTAACATAACGACATACACTTTAGATAACTTATTCTGTTACATTAAGAATAACACTTAGATACACTTATCGCTGTACACATACCATTACGATAACCTTATTCTGTAATACATAATGAAACTATCTTAATACACTATATTATCTGTACAACATACCCACCTTAGATAACTTATTCTGTACAACATACCTTAGATACTTATTCTTACACACTAGATAACATTGTACATAACGACATACCACTTAGATAAACTTATTCTGACAATCAAGATAATTCTTAACATACTCTACATCTAATAATATTCTGTACAAATACCACTACAATACCACTTAGATATATTTGAAATACATTAGTTTTTCTGTCAACATACCACTTAGATACAGTACACATACCATATCACATACTTATTCTGTAACATACATACCATTATATATTATTCTGTACAACATACATTAGATAACTTATTCTGTACAACATAACTTACGATCATTATTCCTGTAATATAAGACATACCACTTAAGATAATACTTATTCTGTACAACATACCAGATTTCTGTAACACACTATCAAATACTAGATAACTTATTCTGTCAACATACCACTTAGATAAATTATTCTGAGTAACAACAATAACCACTTAGATAACATTATTCTGTACAACATACCACTTAGATAACTTATTCTGTACAAACACTACACACCTTAGATAACTTATTCTGTACATACACCTACACTTAGATATTTTCTGTACACATAACTACTTACATAACTCTATTCCTTACAACCATACACATTAGATAACTTATTCTGTACAACATCCACTAAACTAACTGATAACTTATTCTGTAAACATACACACACATACCACTTAGATAACTTATTCTGTACACATACTACTTAGATTACTTATTTGTACAATACCCTTAGATAATTATTCTGGTACAACATACACTACGTAATTACTTCACCACTTAGATAACTTATTCTGTACAACATACACTGACAATACACATTATATTTTCTGTGAAATATATTTATTTTTTTATTTTAGATAATTACTGTAACATAACACTTGATAATATTCTGTACACAATACATTGCTACAAATACTAGTATTATCTGTCCCTACAATATCACTATTCACAACATCCAACTTAGATAACTTATTCTGTAACTAACGAACATACCACCTTAGATAATTATTGCAGTACAACATATACTATAACTTACTCTCGTAAACCTTATACTTATTCTGTACAACATACACTACAACATACACTTAGATAACTTACTTCTTACACAATCACTCAAATCCTTAGATAATTTATTCGTAACAACTACACGTTAGATACATTATCTGTAATCACATACATCTTAGATAACTTATTCTGTACAACATACCTTAGATACTTCATTCTGTACAAACACCACCTTAGATACTTATTCTTGTACAACCATACCACTACCTATTGATAACTTATTCTGTACAACATACCACTACAACATACACTTAGATAACTATTCTGTACTAAATACACAACTATGTACAAACACTACACTATTGATCTGTAACATACCACTTAGATAACTTATTCTGTACAACATACCACTATTAACTTTACCACTTAGATACCTTATTCTAGTACACTCTTCATGAGATCTTGTACAAACATACCATTGATAAATTATCTCCTGTACAACATACACTACAACATACCCTTAGATAACTTATTCTGTATCATACACATTAGATAACTTATTCTGTACAATAACCTTAACCGACTATTCTTCAATACTTAGATAACTATTCTGTCAGCAACATACCACTTAGAAACTTATTCTGCAACATACCACAAATCCTAGATAACTTATTTCTGTACAACTACGACATTACATAACTGTATTCTGTACAACTAAATACCATTACTTATGACAATACTCACTTACTACACTACTCAACCTATAACTGACTACTTATACTATCTATTACCTTAGATAATTATTCTGTACAAATAATACACATCTTGATATACATTCTTAACATATTGACTTATTGACATACAACACTTAGATTTCTTACCTCTTGATCCTTATTCTGACACATCCTCTTTTTCGTACATAAACTCCATATCTACGTACAATTTTTGTACATCTTCTAATACTTTATTTAAATTCGTTCAGAAGAAGTTTTTATCCTGTCCATTAAGGAACTAATTCTCCTGATGGCTCCATACAGGAAAACTAATCTCTTTACCTGTTGACGTTACATGTCTGCCATGCTTGCGCGAACATAATTGTTCTACTCATGCTCTTTGACGTCTTTAAAATGATTGCCTTTCGTTCAGTTTCTCTGAATCTGTATGAAATTTAATTAATAAACTGCATAAAAAACGCACTCTCTTAGGAATGGATGAGAGGTCCTAATATCAAACACTCACTCTACACTACTAAACGACATTCTTTTATAATGTTCACATCTAAAGCAGTGAATTCTGGTTTTAATATGATTTTTAGTTGCCATTGATAGGGATTTGTAATGGGTGGGAGCTTTTTCCAAAATGGGAAAAATTAAGCAACGATTTGCTTCAAATAGGGAAAACTTTAAAACAATGAAAAGGATAAAAATGAAAAGCCTGTGCATAAGGTATAACATAACTCATTCTAACATTCTATTTGGTCCAATGTTTACTCACAATACTTGAACACATAAGCAGATGAGGCAAAAGAGTAATCGCGCACATAGCAATATCGCCCGTCATGGCCCAGACAATGGTAAAATCACTATGTCATTGTTGACATTGACATTGATTGACCAGTCGACCTTGGCTCAAAGTCATGACATTCCTTAGGTCTACACGGCAACACATCTGTGAAATTTTGCAAAATCTCTGCAACTCAGTGAACAATGCTTATGGCCCGGACAATGTTAAAAACCACCATGTACACTTGGTGACCTTGACTCTTTTGGTTTGCTCTAAGGTCATGACATTTCTTGGTCTAACAACAATTCTGTTAATATTAGATCAATCCATGCATCAGTGAAAACTAATGGCCGGGCAAGGTTTAAACCATATGTGCATGCGACTTGACATTTACAAGTGATGTTGGTACAGGTTGACATTCTTGGGTCTAAGACCAACATTTCTGTGAATATATCATTCCAATCCATGCAAACTCAGTGAAAAGTTATGTGTCCGGACAAGGTTAAAACCATATGTGCATTTTGACTTGGAATTTGACAGTGGACCTTGCTCAACGGTTAATGATACTTCTTGTGTCAGGACACATTCTGTGAAACATTATTCCATTCATAACTCAGTCAAAAGTTAGGCCACGACAATGCTTTAACAATATGTGTGGTAGTTGACATCTGACCTTTAAACCAATACCTTTGGTCAGGCCATGATCCTTCCTTTTGGGTAGTAGACCAACAATTCTGTGAAATATTAATTCATCCATGCACTCAGTCAAAAGTTATGGCCTAGACAATGTTTTAAACCATTTGTGTGTAGTGACCTTGCCCTTGACCAAGAACTTGGATCAAGGTCATTAACATCTTCCTTAGATTTAGGGTAACAATTCTGTGAAATATTATTCAAATCTCAAAGAGTGCGGCAGTTATGGCCCGGACAATCTATTTCGGACAGACGGCGGACGGTGGACCGCCATAACATAATACGTCCCGTCTGAGATCAGGCGTAATAAAAGGGTTATTAACAGAGAAGTAGGTACGGTTTTGACCAATCCTGCGTAAATAAGGAAAATTAAGTTTGACAATGCACTATACTTTTGTTGTCCAATTTTCTTGAAAGAGTAACTCATAGGTAGTCTGAAAATCATATAGAAATCAACTCATCTATGCGCATGCGTAGTAACATATCATTATAAGTAGGGGCTGTGAAGGCTTATTTGTGATGTTCATGGTTTTTGTATAGATAAAAGTGAGATTGAAACACTCTCTTTCCTCGTCGCCCGGTAACGATTTTTATATGGTTAAAATTCAGGAAAAACTAATCATTCTTCTTAGTTTCATACCGGTCGACGATGGATAGAAGGGTTAATATATGTAGTTGAAAGAATGCGTACAAAACCCGTTATCGTGACGTATTTTACGCCGTCATTTACGGTGATCAAATGCCACTCTTGGCAGTTTGAAGGGGAGACGAAACAATTTAGCAAGTAAATATGCTTAAATAAATATCTCGCTTTGTTATCTATCTAAAAAGTTTAACATTTATAAAATCCAAAAGAAATAATAATTCCGGATAAATCCAAAGCTTATCTTACACACCTGGAATGCTGTTGCTCTATGCTAGTGTACACAGAGCGTGTATATATACGGACCAAACAATTGCTCGGGAGATCCACATTACATACACAGAAACTACATTTAAGGTCGGGCCCTACTCGAACTAAGTACATTAGACGTATCCAAGTTCTTTTGTTTATGATATTTCGTTGCGATTAGCACATCCATAATTCAAGAAGTGGTAAATAGTAGACAGTCGTGATAACCTGGCCGCTCGAAAACTATGTTACAGACAGTTTGTTAAGCTTTTAGCCTCAAGCCAGAACTGAAGTATTGAATAAGGAACTTCACCGGAAGTAGATGTTACATTGTGGAGATGCAGAGTGGTATCGGTATAGTTAAGTTGGGGCGCATTCCTCTATTACAAATATTTAACTTTTTTTAGAACAAACAAATACAGTTGTTTTGCTATAATTATTTTAAGAAACATATATTTCCAACTTTTCAGTGAAGTTTATAGTAATTGACGCGATAAGGGGGTTACTTGTTACAAAGCTGTACAAGAAAAAGGCAGTAAAGTACTATATTATTTTTATATTTTTTCAAATGCAAAGTGTAATCTACATCTAAAGAGAAAAATGGTGGTTAAACATGAATTACGAAAAATATTCCAAAAAAATGTATATTTTGTAATAGTTGCGAAATTTTTCATTTTGTACAGCTTTCACCACAATTTCACTCTGTGTGAGTTAATTGGTGAAAATAATCTAAATTTGATTTGTTAACGTAATATGATGATAAATAAACGATTATGAATTATTCCTTTCCTAATGTGTTGATATCTGCCAAAATATTGATATGCTGGTGAAATTGTAAATGGTAGAGAGGGGGTATGTATCCTCTCGATATTCTGTCAGAAAAGTAACAGTCAAGGTGTGATTTTTTGCCTTTTTAGTTCTAAGAGGTGTTATTCTAAATATATTCAAGGAAGAAAACAATACTTTAAAACAAAACTTTGTTCGAGCGAGGACCTACCTTAAATCGTTTATTATATGATGAATAAATACATTTTTATGACAATAAATTCGTTAAAGTATAAGCATTATTTTATTACTAGATGCGCTACGTTTGATTGCAGTATAAAGCTTGTGGTTATAATAGCAGAACGCTACGGCAAATGGTTTTAATAATTCACATTAGGCGTGCATTCTCTTACACAGAGTTCTTTTCTCTCCCATACTAAGTAAACTGAAAAATCATTTATTTGTGTTTACCCGGCGATATGTATTTTTTAAAAGTTTTGTTTTCTGTTTATCATATTTATGCTTTACCGTCAAAACATTTATCGCGAAACTTCTCCACTTGTATTGGTTGCCGCAGCTGAGATAGAACTTCCATATACCATATGTACACATAGATTCGTACCGGACTACAGCACCCTTTCATTATTAATTATAAAGGTCGGTCTGTTTATAAATGCATTTTTCATAGTAACATGCAATCATTTACATACGAAATTGTAGCATAAAGGAGGGGGGGGGGGGGGTTGAACAAGTTTTCACTTGAAGGAAGGAAAAATACCCCCCTCAATATAATAAAACATCGATCAGACCAAACACACTGTGTCCGAAAACAGAGATGAATTAGAAGCCAGAACAACTCAGAGTCGCTGAACTCCGTGCAGAATATGCATTATATTGCCTATACAAACTGGTTATGAAAAAAATTCCCAAATATTTGCCTTCAGACACACCACTTACAATGACGGTGATGATGTTCAGTGAAATAATTTGTACATGCATTACACATATTAATCTTTAATTTTTTTCGTGATCACTAACGCCGATTCTCTTGGTTAAAACACTTTAATCAGAATTGAAGGTGATTTCGATCAGTACCTGAAACAAAAGTAATATCTAATGGACATTGTTTGTTATGTTGTTTTAATATATAATTAAATGTACATGCATCACCAAAAATAATACAGAATTCTTTCTTATTTAACCAATTTATTTTCGTTTTATATCGTTTTGTAGTAAAACTATATGAGATTATTTATGAAATTGGAAACGATAGTAATTTGTTTGTTTTTTTTTTCCAAACAGAGTGGAATTGGCGAGCATTAATTATCTTCAAAAATAAGAAACATTTTTAAAGTCAAAAACATTGAGCCACAGCAATTGAGAGAGAGAGAGAGAGAGAGGGCAGGAGAGAGAGGAGAGAGAGAGAGAGGAGAGAGAAGAAGAGAGAGAGGAGAGAGAAGTAGAGTTAAAACGTCAAATACGTTTATTATGGTGTCATGAGGACGTTCTACACATGTACACTGTGAAGAAGAAGAGAGAAACCTGCTTAACATTTCGTTTTCAAGTCTTGTTATAACAAGTACAGTCTGTGCAGTTTAAAGCCATTGATAGCCTGTTCGATGCCATAGCTGATTGTTGCACTATTGAAATGGATTCCGCTTTGGTGATTAAGCAGTATATAGGTATATATTATATTTAACTCAAAGGTTTAACCTGATTGAAATGATTCTACGATAAACTCTGAACGGCATATGATATGATCGTGCATAGCATCAACTCGATGATACATGTAATTAGCCTACTCGGTATATCCGATCTTTAAGATAAAACTGGTATATCTATTATCATATAATTGGTAGCAATAATATAGTACATATATTATAAAAGCTGCAATTAATTTGCTTGCAACTGGTAATACAAGCACTGGAAAAGTGTTGAATAAACACTGAAGAGATATACAGTAGTCCGAAATAGGTAACAATAACCGAGGAGGCAAACAATAATAATATTTTTTACCTTGCCTGTAGTATACTTCTTTATGCCAAAATTTTCATGTTGAATATTAGTTATTCGTTAGTTTTGAAAAAAACTTCGATTTACGCTTATTTAAATTCAATAAAAGGAAAATACACGATAGAGTGATAGTAGTATATGGCAATAAATTTATTACATTTTTCAACGGTGAAATATTGAAATTTTATTCCGTTGAATAAATTTTATTTTCACGTTGCTTACTAGTGTTTTTCAGTGTGAAATAACAAAGTGTTATTTTCTCGTGAGACAGGATTCTTTCATTTTCACTGCATGAATACATAAAAAAAAATATTGCCTCACTCGTGAATTAAATTTTCATCCACAACAAAACATTGAATATCTTCCTATTTCATCCAGGTACATGTATTTTCCTAACTAAATGTACTACTTGACCTTTTCATACGGGTAGTAAGAAAGTATAGTTTTTTGACGTCCAGCTTTAGATAATATGACATAAAGGACACGAAGTAATATAATTTTTCTTCAAGATATGTATACTAGTTAATTTCTAATGTTTTCTTGCAACAACTGCATAATGTTTAATGAGTGTAGCGGTAAAAAACTGTCCTTGGGTAAACAGAAAAAAAGTGTGATATTTTATTTTATGGATGAATTAATATCTCAAATGAAGAGCTAACAAATGATTTTGCATTCAACGCACAACTAACTTAATGAAACAACAAGAGAGAGAGGAAGAAAGACAGCGCACCATTGTAATTTTGAGTTATACTTACGATCTGTAACTGTCCCAGGAAGTTGTTGCAGCTCGCCTTGTTAAAACACCCTTCATACACCCTCACATCCACACTGGACTGGCGATTGTCAACGCATGAGAAGACCTACAACACAAAATCTGATCTCAAAATCCATTTCAAAACTGTTCAGTTTAACCATGCTACATTTTAAACATTTAAAATTTAAAAAATCAGAGTTTCAAAAGACAATATAACNAACCATGCTACATTTTAAACATTTAAAATTAAAAAAAATCAGAGTTTCAAAAGACAATATAACTCTCAGGAACAGACCTTCTCTTTCCTGCATGGCACTGTGCTGTTTCGTGGAATGATAACAATGAAGTTGCCCTCCGCATCCTCTACTCCAAGTGACAGGGGTGCAACATCTAACAGCAGCAGGTCTGTCTGATGAACCAAAACCAAATGCTTATTAAAACGTTTTTCACAAGAAAGCTAGAATTATTCTTAAAATTACCTTTGGAATCACTATTTTTTTAAATCATTTAATTGTTGGAAATGAACGTTGGCCCCTTCTTTTTACCGTCAGTTTTTCTGTTTCAGGCAAAAGTGGCGCTGCTTTTTTTTTTTTAGCTTTAATCTGAGGTAAAAGTTCACTGCCTCGTGCCATCAGTTTATCTTCTTCAGCTAGCAAAAGTGGCGCTGTAACATAACAACATACCACTTAGATAAC
>CAJDSM010007965.1:0-12604 GCA_903981925.1 Ostrea lurida | reverse complement strand
AAACTCTAACTCGGATGTGTGCACTTACTTAGCTTGTATGACCACCAACTATGCATACACAGGTCACAATATATGATTGGATCAGAATTTACAAAGGAAATATATGAATGGGTATGGTTTTTTAAAATATTGAATATATGAATTGTATTTTTAAAATCCCAGCGGGACGTCTGTACCCAAAAGTGTGGGCTGAGGTCCCCCCCCCGGGCCTGTGATATATTACAAGTAATACTATACACGTTGTATGTGTTTCCATCGTAAGTGACAGCTTTTGATTTGTATTTAATTTTGAACCTTTGGTTTACAGGTCTTTTTCAAGTTGCAAGCGTTTATATCTAAATGTAGTTGAAAGCTTTTGTAACAAGTTTTATGTGCGTGATAATATCGCGTAATTGAAAACTATAGAGTGAGGAATTTATTTCCTGCTTCATTTTCAATATACATGTACACGGTCCCCTTTAGCAAGAATTCTATTTTTAGTCTTTATAAATTAAGTTGATCGTGTGGAAGATGACACATTAATTTAGGTGTGTTTCTCGAATACCTAACTTTTTAAAACAACATACAAACAGTTGCGTTTTTATATAGCAACTATGGTCTTTACTATAAAAGCTATTTATTTACCTGTGTTTAATTTTTACCAACTCTAAAATTACCAATTTCTTAAATTTTGATTTTTAACCTATGTGCAATTTGTTTAATTCCATTATTTAACATTTCATTAACTTGAAGTCTTGTACATGCTGCAAATTATTTAACAGTTAATAAATTTTATGTTATATGCTGGAAAATTCATCTTCTGAACTTCTCTATCTTGGTTGAAATGTTTGTACCGTGCGATTTACTGTTACAGGATCTGTGTAAGCCTCGCTACTTGTCACGCATCATAACTCAACATGATTTGTACCATTATTTAACAATGAATAAGATTGTTTAAATCCATTCTTCGTATTTTATTTTTGAATTTACCCCTATCGTTTAGACACAGGTCACTGTAGACTATAACTATCTGTTATAACCTAACTCCTTTCTTCTAAAAAGATAGGTTAGGTCTTCGGGGAATCATAAACGTGCTTTGCTTTTGATCTCCGACTGAGTCTCGCGTTCCCGATTTTAGACCCGCTAAGTAAGTAAGTAAACCTTATTTAAAGTCGGCACTGTGTACACATGAGCTCTAATTAGCTCTTTAACCGACAATCACAGACAAAATATACATAATAAAACCAAAACTACCATGCAGTACACTCATATATACAACATGCAGAACACACATACACTGTATATACATATTTACACCCATAAATCATGAAAATAAATAAGAAATTTGACACATTAGACAGTTTCAACTCCCGTAATAAAATTAGTTATGCAGAAGAATTAAAGCAATTCACGCTCCGGTAATATTATGTGTAGTGACATACTAGTAAGATTTTAACCAGTATGTGGCTAAATGTTTGTCCTTTCACTGTGATGGTCTCGGATCTTCAGCCTAGTTCATCTGCTGGACATTTGACTTTAGAGATGCGAGTATTTCAATCCAATTTCATCGAAAATTTAAACATAATTATTAGGCCTATAGCTTAAAAAAATTACATTAAATACACATGCGTGCATGATTGCAATGCGGAAGAAATACTTACCTTTTCCATGGGCGAGTTTGTCGGGAGTGTACACCCAGTTTGGCCTGTTAGACACAAGGTCACCCTTTTCGACCAGTAACTCGTGGACATATCGACGCCCAAATACAACAAAAAAGGTGTGTGCGCCCATCTGTACCCTGAAGAGATCGCCATATCGCTCTCTGAATCCCAGCAGTTTGTAGTAAAACCCTTTTCCTCCGAAAAGTTGTGGCAGGTTCCCGACAATTGGCCAGGCCCAGGGCCTCGGGGGTAGTTTGTATCGACTCCCTCGTCGGTAGGTCACTGCGAGGTATACCACTAATGCTGTCGCAGAAGTTATACCCATTATCTGCCAGGATGAGTTCATGACTCTGCAGTTAAACAACCGGGCTACTCTGGTGGTGAGAGTAAAATAGATATATTAATTCTCGTATTACCGGAAGTACATCGTCGCTTCGTCATCTTTTTTCTATGATATACACAGGATGACACTGTGTCATTCAATCACTGAAAATCCATTGATAGGTCACTGAGTGACAGAGCCCTGAAAGGTCTGGATGAAATGGTGACTGCATGATTGGTAGAGCACATTTCAGTAAATGTTCAGTGTACCATATACCGTAGTTCGAAATGTGATAAAGGTGTTTTGTTCAGTGACCACATCTTGTGATGCACATGTCACTCAATCTTTAACTCTGAATCACGACCCCCCCCCCCCCCCAAAAAAAAAAACACAACAAAAAACATCGAATACTTATATATCTTGATTTGCCTGAAAATTGTGTATAATTCTTGTTCTATCATGTCACAAAATGAAATTCACTGCGAGACATGCGGTAGATAGAAGTAAAGGATCACGAAGGTAACTTGATTTCTTTCTATTTTCTGTCACACGGCTACATATACAGACCTATATCATCAGCATTTCCGTCAATAGACGACCAGTATCATTACATATTTATTTCTATTATAATGCAATTTAATGCTTTGTTCATTCTATGAAATATGTTAGGTTTGGAAATGCTTTACCTTAATGTTACTGTCTCATTGTAATCATCCAAAGAAAATTTGTAACCTTGGCATGTTAAAAGTTGACACTGACTGACGTATTCTGATGTCTAAAATGATCCTTGCTGCTCTTTTTTGTAATTTAAAAAGCCTAGTGATATTTGTTTTGTTCATGCCATACCGTACAACAATAGTTTTAAAAAATGTGGAAAAACTATGGTATTGTAAATTTTGAGTAGTGCTTCTTTGGACATAAAGGATTCCTGACAAACAAGCAGACATATACATACATTCAAATGAATAAATCATTCTTTGGTGAAGACCTATCACAATGACATAATATATTAAGGAAGAAATATAATTAGAATTAGATTATATATGGGTTTGTTTCAATCAATTTAGATACATCTCTAAATTTTGTTTCCGTCAAAGAGATTTTATCTAACAAGGAAAAAAATGTTAGGGATATCTCCTATATTCATGGAAAATACTCAGCTATGTTTGTTGTACCCCCCCCCTCTCTCTCTCTCTCTCTCTCTCTCTCTCTCTCTCTCTGGACAACGAAACCTGTGAAGTGAGGATGTCATCAAAGAAAAGGATACTACAAACATACTTCCACTATTGCATCGAAACTTTTTTACAAGCAAACCATACGGTGCCTAGATATGGACAATCTTATACTTAACCCACCTACATGTCCTTGTTCTTCGTCTTCTTTCAATTGTAGTCAAGCTGGACATGTCATCCCTGGTGATGTTAAGATAATTGAAAATGAGGAACTAATTAAGATAACTTATTTTAAATGCTCCTTTATAATTCAGATAATTGGCGACATACTTCTTCATCTCCATTATGAGCTCTGTCGAAGATTATACCAGACGATGGACCAGATATGAAAAAGAAAACTTGATACCTTGTTAGAATGGATAAAAAGTATAAGAAGAATATCAAAATCCCGTATTAGACAAATGAGAAGAAAAGTGTGTACCATCTACCCTTCTGTGTTTTGTAATGCAGAAGTGATCCAAGAATTAGACAAGTTACAAGAGGAATATGTTTTGGTTCCAGGTGACAAAGCTTTTAACAATATTGCCTTTGTCTTTAAGGTTCATTTTAAACGAACTTGGTATTAACTCCAGGTACCATCCAGAAATTGTTCAGTCGTAATTTTTTTTTGGCCACCACACTTTATAAATATGTCTTTGTTGATAAATACCTGGATTTTATGTTGAAGACCCGCTGTTAGTCTCCAGGTTTCACATCCACAGAAAAGGACAGATTTTACATTGGTGTTGAATATTCTGACCTTGGTGTTTTCACCAAGCACGTTTGATTTCCAAACTGGTTTTAACATGGCGAAGGCTTCACGGGCTTTGCATACTCTGACATTTATGTCGTCATCTGTACCACCGGTCTTACTAATGACACTTCCTTTGGTGTGATGATCATTTTCATTCTCATTGCCAGAATATAGAACTTCTTCACCTGTACCGATGTACCGGGGCGTTATCATCTTGAAATAGGTAACCACCATCTGAAAAATGTCGTGCAATAACCGGCCAACGATGTTAATATATTTTAATGAACTTATATATATATTCCCTTCAACTTGGCATAATGTTCACGTGAAAACACAAGAACCCCCACACCATACTGTTGAACTTACAACCATTTTGTCGCGCTACCAAATTAGGTCGCCAGCCTTCTCCAGCTTTCTTTCACACGTAAACACGATTGTTTTCTGAGATTCATTGCTAACGATAGCTTTAGACTTTGATTCTTTGCACTTCACCATCTTTTTAGGTCACCTGAATAATAATTGTGCGGTCTTCGTCCGTCGTCGTCCGTTAATAATTGAACATTTTTAACTTCTTGATAACTGCAATTTCAATTCTTGTCAAATTTGGAATGAAGCATCTTTGGGACAAGGGGCACATAAATTGTAAATTTCAGGAGTCTTGCTCTCCTGGGGCCTTTGGGGCGGGGCAAAAACTGCCATATTTCAAAAATCTTCAGTATAACCGCACATGTCTATGAGAAACTAAATGCACACAATGTATCGATGTAGAGCATGAAGGCCTCTACCGAAATTGTGAATTTGGTGATCCCCGGGATAGGGGTTCTGGCCCCAGGGCGGGGCCAAACTTAGTACAAAGTGTTCATTTGTAAACATAAAAAGCACCTTCTTTAATGCTATTGATATTAATTTGAAACTAAATGTAGTGGCGGATTTAGAGGGGGGCAGGGGCCCGCCCCGCCCCCTTTGGTGACCAAACTTAATTATTATGTATAAGTATATAACTAAATTAACCTCTAAAAGTAACTTTAAAAGCTTTAAAACCCGAAAGCCGACAGGGGCGAAGCCCCTGGGCCCCCCGCTTTGGCTTCATCCCAGACCGTTTTATTGGATCCTTTTTCAACGGACCGCTCCCTCCCCTTTCGACAAATCCTGGATCTGCCACTGAAATGTATATTTGGAATCATCATAATTATACCCCTGGCAACAAAGTTGAGGGGGAGTGTTATATTGAAATCGGGTTGCCCGTCCGTCTGTGGATGCAATGGTTTCCGGGCTCTAAAGTGTTCTAATAGCCTTTTCACAAAGAGTCACCATATTATACATATGGACTATCCACGAGACGACGATGTTCCCTATCGAATTTGTGGTCAAAAGGTCTAAGGTCAAGCACATTGGACATCAAAGTAGCAATATGGTTTCCGGGATCGAGAGCATTATCCTTTCTACTTAGAGTCACCATAATTATTACACATATGTACTACCTGTGGGACGAAGGTGTTTTCTATTGAATTTGGAGTCAAAAGGTTGAAGGCTCTAGGGCATTGTCCTTTCCAACTATAATCAACATATAAAACATATGGACTACCCATGAGATGAAGATGTTCCCTGATGAATTTGGGATAAAAAAAAGTCAAGCACATTGAATATCAAAGTAGCAATATGGTTTCCATTTAAAATTCACATTTTGAAAAATGATAACGTGAACCAAAAAAATTCCATAGAAAGGCTCAAATGCAAATTATGAGACGTGCTATATGGGATATGATACACGGGTGACCGTTAAGGCCTGTGGGTCTCTTGTTTCCAGTTCACTGGGATATAATGAATCGTCTTATGATAGATAAAACGCCGTCGATATATTAAAGACCACAGCTAAAGATTTTTTTCTCATGCTTTTGAATAAATTCTACCCCGAAGAATATAAAAACATGTCAGCTAACAAATGAGCACAATTCGTGCCTATGGATATCAAACAGACTGTTGGAAGACCTGATCACCAAGGACTACAAAGATATTGTCAATGCGAAAGTCCAGCAACTTCAGAGTAATTTTGCGTAGAATCAGAGTGGATTTTAACAAAGTGATTTTAGAATGACTGGTCACTAGATATTAATATTTTTGTTTCATTTATGTTGAAGAAGCAACTGTCTATGGTGTTAAAAAGTCTAGTCTTTGATTTATCGTGGGGAATGGTCGTGTAACGTGTTGAGAACTCAAACGTTATGATGATGTTGATTTGAGAAAAGTTCTGAGATTTAGGTTCAAAATTTACTAGAAATTAATAGTCCTGAGCCAGAAACACGTTTGTTTCCCCCCAGGGGGATTTTTGCAGACCAACTTTGCCTTAAAGTACATGTGTATTAGAAACATTTTAAGCCATGTTTGCACTCTGGCCGTTGGGCGTTTGGGCGTAACGGGGATTAAAAACGTTACATGGAACATTCGCTATACACACTTCAAACATTTATGATGCCATATCTTGGTTCATTTTTCAACTTAGAAACATCAGAGTGGTACAATGAAAGCACATGACTTGTACTTTTATTTGATACATTATACTGTAAATAGCTCATTTGCATATTTATGAATATTAATGATTTTCGTAAAAATTTATGTTTTTATTGCTAAATTTTTACATATGAACAGAATAGAACATGTTTCTTCCGGGGAATTTTGCCAAACACACTTTTCCTTAAAGTACATTGTATTGCAATTATTTTAAGCCATGTTGCACTCTGGATGTTGGGCGTTGGGTGTAACAGGATTTAAAAAACGTTACTATGGAACATTCGCTATATACACTTCAACATTTATTATGATAATCTTGGTTCATTCACTAAGAAATCAGAGTGGTAACAATGAAAGCATATGCATTGTATTTATTTGATACAGTATATCAAAGCTCATTTGCATATTCATTGAATATTAATGATTTCGTAAAAATTTATGTTTATTGCTAAATTTTACATTATGACAGAACAGACACACGTTCTCTCGGAATTCATGCAAACCAACTTTCCCTTAAAGGTACATTGTATACAGTAACATTTTAAGCCATGTTGCACTCTGGCTGTTGGGGCATTTTGGGTTTTACAGTGAATTAATTACCATAGCACTTTACTATCCACATTCAAACATTTATGATGTAATATCTTGGTTTAGTTTATACCTAGATACATCAGAGTGGTATCCAATGAAAGCAATAATTGTACTTTTAATGCTACATTTTATGTAAAATAGCTGATTTGCATATTCATGAATTAATGATTTTGTAAAAATAGTTCTGATTACCTCTTTGTATATTGTGAGCAGAACAGGAACACGTTTGTTGGAAATTTGCAGACCAACTTTGATTGAATACATTTGTATTGGTAAATTCGCATGTTTGAATCTGGCGTTTGGCATGTGAGATTTAAAAAACGTTACCATAAGAATACTTAACCACCTCAAACATTTACGATGTGATATCTTGGATTTAGTTTTAACTTATATACACAGAGTGTATCAAATGAAAACTTTAATATCTACTGTATATGTAATTAGCTCATTTAGCATATTCGAAAAAATGATTTTGTTAAAAAATTTTTTATGCTATTAAAAATTATGAAACGAACAATAAAACAAACTCTATGTAAATATCAATCTTTTCATAATTTTGAGTAGTAATACATTTCAAATATTAATGAAGTATGTAAACAAACAAATTTGCATAAATTTGACATTAACGCGCTTCAACTGATGGTGATCATGATCATCAAATATTCCATCGATAGACGTTCATTTCCACTACCCCCCATTCATCAGTTTCCATTCCCTGCTCATCACCAGAAGCACACAGTATAAAGGCAAAGATAAGAACAGTGATCTATGTCAATAAGTTTGTGGCAGCAATAGCACCACTTGTCCATTCATATTTAATCCCCTCTGTACCAACTTTCCATCTCTCTTCTAAGTCTGGGAAGATCTAGCTGCTCGTTCATCAGCATTAAGCCAAATTACAACTGATGTTAACGATGTGCGAGGGCCTTGGATATGTATTGTGTATTGTACACAGACGATAAGCTTTGTGCATTCAATGGTCTTTTCAAACAAATAAACCAGATCATTCCACAATTTAAACTTAAGTCATTTCGATAGAGATCTGACGTGTTGAAAATGGTTAGGAAACGCCGTGAGAATATAGAATTCTAAAAATTATATAAAAGATAGACAAAACTAAGTGATTTTGGTATTGCAGTTTTCACTTAATGAGAAGTTATGGGCCCTGGACAGTTCATAGGTGGAGAAAGAAATGTCTGACTGGCACGGAATCCGTCGAAGATTGCGGACAAATCTGATGGACCTGTGACTGTAGCAGGCAAGCAAAAGTCGGGGAAATAATTGAAGGTGATAGCAGATCAATGATTCGTGATAAAGCTAAAGCTGTTGGTAAATCGCTTTCTTGGTGCATTATTTGGAAATTACAAAAGATTTCTGCCAGATGCTAGCACATATATAACAGATGACCAAATACGGGTAGATACAATACGCTAAGCAAGTTCTGAAAGTTTCCTATATCAATTAAAGACAATTGCAAACATTGTTGCTGTGACGAAACATGGGTTCTATTTTGAACCAATACAGAAAAATTGGAGCAAAATATGGCTAACTAAACATGGTAGAAGACCTAGTGTAGTTGCCAAAGATCCATAAGCACAAAAGAAGGTTCTTTACTGCATACTTCTAATATGATGGTATAGCCATACAATTCCGATGCCTCTAGTACAAAGTGTTACCGGGTCATTACCAATATGTCAATAAACTAAAAAGCCTCGAAGATTAGCATAAACTACATCTATGTCAGCTTTGGGCATGTTTCGTCTCTTTATGATAAGCGATCACATATAACTGAGCTTGTGAAGAATTTTTTGGTTGGAGAAGAACCGTCTTGCACCATCAATATCCCAGATAAGTAGCTTATACGACTTTTTCCTTTTCCCAAAATAGTAATTCTTCTCTGCGTCGTGAAATCTCCTGATAATGACAATAAGGCCTTAAATTGGCTCAGTCATAGTCAATGGCTCAGAGTGCCAAATCAGAGGAACAAAGTTAAGCATGCGTTTCTTCATTCTTCTTTAGTAGCTTGAACATACTTACAATTGATTATAGTATTAAGATAATATACATTAGGAATCTAACTTCGTTACGTAATTTTTCGAAAGTAACACTTTGCAGCCATCAGGCTATGTATTTTATATATGTGGGGTATTATTTTTTTATCATTTATTGCATAAAAAACAGTATTTTGTTTCAAAGTGTACTACAATTGTATATCGGGACTTCAGTATATGTTCTTGGACTCATCAAATTTAGCTAAGATGCATTCAACCTTTCCAAAAATCATAGATCATGGACTCAAGTTTTAAAATCCTATGTGAGAACCCGCATACCAATACAAGTACAACAGACATGTACATGTATCATAATTGTCTTAAATTAATAATTAATTATATTTAATTAATCAATTAATTAATAAATAGTTTATTATTTTTATTCTGATTTTTGTCTTAATTTATTAGAAATTAAACTGAATAAAAGTGTGTATATAAATGCAATGATGTAACGAAGCATTAATTAAGATGTGTTGTAATGAGTGTTTCACTTTGAGAAGTATTTTTTTTTACCAATATATGGTTTAACATGCAAATATCAAATTGAAATGATGGATTATTCATACCCAAAGCCATACAAAACATGACAATTCGTTTGAATCACAAAATTGGCGATATTAGAAAATGTTGAGGTTTTCATTGATTTTCACAAAAATCGGGTATTATTCCTCCCAAAAAAATGCCAGAAATAAAAATTGTGTTTTGAGGTGTCCTGTCCTGATAGTTTATGACATTTATTGATACAGGCCATATGTTTAGACAAACAAAAAATAAAAATATTCTATGATTTATACAGTTGTTCAAATTTCTATCGATTGTTTGTAAAATTCTAAGATTTTACCCAAAACTCCTTAACGCCCCAAGGCAGAGTGCAAACATGCTCATTTTGTTAGCATTGTATGGATTCAGAAAATTATCATGACCTTTAAAATGCCCCCAGGGTGGGGGCGGGGATATAGGGGTTAATTGGCAGCTCAAGGCTATAATTAGAGTTTTTCAGAATCACATTTGATTGAAACTATTTTGGCAAAGGTTTTGCAGCAGATAAGTCTGAAATTTGCGCCTTCATCAGTATCAATATTTTATGAGGATAAGACAAAGCCTTGGTGGAACATTAAACGGAATCCAGATGTATCTTTTTAGGGTTTTTGTGAAGTTTGGAATGCCATTAGAAGTACATGAATTGCACTATTCATCGCGTTCCCATTGACTGGATGTTAATTGTTGTCTAAAACTGAAACATGTGTGTTGAAGAATTTATTTTGACGAGAGTGATGTAGTTAGATAACCACATGTACCAAACAGCGAGATACCCACAGTAAAAAGGGGCGTGGAATGGACGGCCACACATGGCGAAAACTTAGTTACCTGCATTACCAGAGAGTGATAGGCGGAATCCTCAACGGACAAAAGGAAGTAAGGAAAAACCTTCACAGCTGAAAAGAACAAGGCTGGAGGAACTGGAGAGATTGGTAAGGCTGCGGTGAAGCGAAAAGAAACAGCCAGAACAGCAGTAAGATGGAGGGCAACTGTAGCGGCCCTATGCTCACAAGGATGTACTACTAACATACATCATCTCGTTTAGCTACGGAATACATGTAAGAACAGTTAAAAAACATAAGCTGGCCTACACAGTCTCCAGACATAAAGTATTGAATCATTTGGCTTATTATTCGTATCACAGTTTTCATTAAAGGAAAACTTCAATTGCAATACATAACATAGAATTTGGCAGACAACCTTTTCAACACAACATATGCCATATAGTAACTACATTATATGCCAGAAGTAGGTGTAAATTATAAATGTGGATTCTAAAGAAAAAACTTAAAGAAATTCTAGTGAATTTGAAATCCCAGAACCTTTCCCATACAAAAACAATAAAACATATAGCTTTTCACACTGACACGACCATTCCATATAATAAAGACGGTTTGTAAGCAGTATAGGCAGTTGCTCTCTTAACAACAAATGGGGGAAGAAGGAAATATCTATCTAGTGGATCATACTCTTCAAAATTATTTTGTTACAATTCCATCTGATTCACAGACAAGTACTCTTAAGTGAGCATAAAGCAATGCTGATCTTCCTATGACATATTTGTCAGTTTGGCGAAATGGTCTCCAACATCTGTGGAGAATTCGCATGTAGGCACGATTGTGTAGCTCCTAATATGTGCTGACGCTGTTTTTATATAATCATTCAAAAGCTCTCACATGAAAAAGAAAAATCTCTAGGGTTGGCTTATTCACATTTTCGTAATATTGTACGACGTTATCTGTCAATTAATAATGATTTTCATTCGTGTTCGATCAATATCCAGCGAACTAAGAAATAAAGGACACCACAAGAGTCTTCCAGTCTGCTTCGTACTGGATATTTATTGAACATTAACATTAACGCCAAACTAAACTACAAAATTTTATGAAACCGGGACGATTTCAGCTTCTCCATGTCAACTTCCCATATTTATGCTAGCATATTCTCCAACATCACCGCATATGGCATGTATGTCTCTCACTATCGATACGCCAGAGTCTTCTGCGTATGATAGTATTTAATCGAGCAAGCTACTTATAGACAATTGTTTTGCAGGGTTTCAACAGTCACTGTGTTTAAAGGTAGCATTGTCGTAATTTATATGTCGTTATAAAATTGTAGTTTACCAGAATTTACAATTTTTGTGATGAGAATGTGGTGTGTGGTAACACGTGCTTACTAGTAGTTCGAGGGGTCAGATAGAAGCACGGATCGGCGTGTTTTGTTTTTTTTTTCTTGGTCGCGTTTTCTAATATTTCATTGGAGTTCATGTCAGGGAACCATCGTCGCTAGCCACGGTTACTGTCTTGCAGTCGAGAGTAATAGTACCACCTACACAAACCGAGGCTGTATAATCAACAAAACCTCGATTTCTATTGAAATATCGTAAAAAGTGAACAACATTTGCTCTGACTAATCAGCAACAATATACATATCCGGATATATTTAATCCTTGGTGAATGGATTGAGATAATTGACAGAAAAAGGGCTACTGATGCACTCTGTTTACAGAGGCAAGTAATTTTTCACGTATATTCAAATAAAATCGCCTTATTAGTATTGATACGCTATAGTAAATTTTGTGCGAATTCTTAATACTTGATGAGGAATTCGAACTAAATGAGGATGATTGATACTTAACGACTAGATAGATCGAATTTTGACACAGGGATGACATACTCTTGCTAGTTACATGAAATATATAACGCCAGGTATATGTCATCTTCTTTCTTAATCGAGTCAATTTCCAATAAATAAATATGGATGTCATCAATTGGTTGCCTTATAAGTCATTTATTTCATATACGAAAAGAAGACTTCACACTAACGGAAAAATAGGCGGGTTTACCGATGAAGTGAGGAATATAATACTTGAATCAGAACAGCTAGCTCCATCTTCGCAGCCAAGTGTCCGATTCGCTTACTGACTTACTGTCAGTCTCCCTTGGAGATTATCGCGACTGATGCGCATCTAACGGACAATGGGG
>CAJDSM010007945.1:0-14985 GCA_903981925.1 Ostrea lurida | reverse complement strand
GTTAAGGCCCGTGGGCCTCTTGTTTTACCTTCAAATCACTTTCGGAATTACTTTATTTGGTCATAGAGTGCATGTATCTAAAGTGTTCGAATCATAAATTTAGCTATGACTGATAAGTTTAATTCTATATTTACCTTTGTGCGCGAGTTTTTATTCATTTTGGTCGGTTTGTTAGCGGTGAGGTTCTTCAACGTGTCAACGCCTGCTGTGACACAGGACCCAAGATTTTTAAAAGTCTCCATGTTGACTTGGACTCGGTTTTGAACTAAAATGTTCAAATTTTGATTGCCAATTTTGATGTGTATATGCTTAATCAAGTTATTTCTCGTGTCCATGGCCAAATAATTTTGAAAAGGTCAGTTTGGTTGAGGGCTTACAGGTTTAGAAACAGTGCTCAACCTAAATCTCTCGCGTGATGGTAAACAAGCTCGAGCATTTTTCGTTCCTTATGTTTCCAGAAAATAGACTTGCTTGTAGTAAAATATTATGGTTTTTTCCCCTCCTACTTTGCTTAAAATTCATGGGTTAGATTTTTCGTGTGAGAGCAGAAACACTATGACTAACTGTTTGAGGGAGGCTTGTTATTCTCTAGATGAATGGCAGGTAAGACCTTTTAGATTTTATAACACAATCCTGCTATTAAATGGAACCGTGAGGCTAGCGATATTTCTATATATGTAGCATAATCATTTTACTTTATCAAGAGTGAATTTTGCTAAGTCGTTTTGTATTACTTGGTAATGTCAACAGAAGTGGACCGTTATATGATTATATTTTGGTGACTTCATAGATAATTACCTAGTACAAGCATTGTCTAAGTGTTGAAAATTGGCGATTCTTTACAATTTCTGATCAGGGTTTTAGTTCAAATACAGTGCTTCATGTCCTTTCAAACAAATCGGGTGGTTTTGGTACATTCATGAATAACGTTATTTAACATTTTCGTTAATACCAACAATATTTTGCCGGTTATTAAAACTCAGTGGCGGATCCAGGATCTGTCGAAGAAGGGGAGGGGCGATTTGTTTAAAGAAAGGTCCAATAGGCTAGAAGTCTTTGATGAAGTCCAAATGGGGACCCAGGGCCGAGGCTCTCGAGTATTAGGGCTTTTAAAGTTATTTAAGGGGGTTATTTAGCAATAATATATTACTAATTTTGGTCACCAAAAGGGGGGAGGGTGTTTCTAAATCCGCCTATGTAATTATCATAACTCATTATTGATAACAGAACACGAAATAATTCATGTTCGTCTGAGCGGAGCGAAAGCAAACATAACGGTGAAATCATAACTTTATTTCTGAACAAATTTTCATTTAAATAGGGTTTTACATTTGTGCTTTATAAACACATTTCACTAAATACTATAAGAGTTG
The DNA here is from genome assembly GCA_903981925.1 of Ostrea lurida. Classification (NCBI taxonomy): domain Eukaryota; kingdom Metazoa; phylum Mollusca; class Bivalvia; order Ostreida; family Ostreidae; genus Ostrea; species Ostrea lurida. Next base: position 13,612 of record CAJDSM010007945.1, on the reverse strand, counting down.
AGGGAAGACTATTTTGTCAAAAATAAGATGTGTTCGGCCTTGGTAGCTTAAGGGTAGGACACTTGCGTCACATCCGGGAGATTCCGAATCCGATTTTTTGGTATCGACGCTGCTACAAATATAAGAACTTTAACATAGAGAGTGACTATAACTTTATCCCCCCCCCAAAGTCCCGTGTCTTGGTATACACTGCTTTTTATGTTATACATGATATTTGATCAAGACTTCTGTAATGACCTCCAGCGCCATGCATAAGTCAGAATATGTGGAACTTCCCCTAAGCTGAAAAAGATACATTAAAGGGGCATGAACATGTTTTGAACCAAAAATCTTCAAATTTTAGATTGCCAAATTTAATATTTACAATGCTTGACTAAGGTATTTCTAATGGTTAGGAAAAAGTTTAACGTCATCTGTTGATTTTCAAGTGAGATACAGCACTTGCAATTCTTTGTTATGTAATTAAGGCCCGAGCAATGATTTTGCTTACATACATTGAATATGCTACTAAACGTTCCTTTTTCAAATTAGAAGTTCATTCTATACACAATTAAACAGTGTCTAGTGTTTCTCGCATCTCATATTGTTTTAAACATGATATTTTCTACGAAGCAATCTTTTTGTAAACATAAACAAGTTTACATAGCGAAGATTTGTGAGCGCTGTATCTCACGTATAACTCAGTAACTGACTTTCAAATTTTTGCTGACCACTAGAAATAACTTGATTAAGGATTTTAAATATCAAAATTGGCAATCTAACATTTGAACATTGTGTCCATGTCTCTTTAACGGCAAACTAACAACTCAACTTTATGGTAAACGGGACGATTTCAGCTTCTCCATCATCAACTTCCCTTATTTATGTAGCAACATTCCATCATCACCTGCATGTGGTGTGTACTTATTCGATATGCAAGAGCTAATTCTGCGTATGCTCCGGTTTTGAATCGAGGCAAGCTACTTACAAACAAGTTGGTATTGCATGGGTTTCAACAGTTACATTTAAAGTCAGCATTTCGCAAATTCTGTTATAACGATTTAGTTTGCCATTGGGTCAAATGATGTCCGACGTGTTTTACAGCAATTGGTAAACCATTCTTCATACACTGACTTTGACTGCGGGTTGCTCAGTTTACCTGATAAAACAATGGGCTCACGGCGGGTGTGACCGGTCGACAAGGAATGCTTACTGATTCCACCTTTGGTGTATGTAGGGGTCCGTATTTGTCAAACTCTTGTTTTGTATTCTCTTTGGGACTTGCGATATTGATCACTGTTCGTTATCTTTGCCTTTTCAATAAGAGCGAAAAAAATTATAATATTGATTGATTATCTGTTTGTTTTACGTCCCGTCGAGAATTTTTTCACTGATAATGAGACGTCACCAGTTGTAGGTGAAATACCAATACCACATATTTTGACTTATGCTTAGCGCTCAGGGCCGTATATTGAGGGTTCTTTAACGTGCCAACGCCTGTTGCTATTCTTTCTTATGAATACCAAACATTTCACGTCTTGGGTTTGACGCGGCCATGTCCCGAGCGGGGCTCGAACTCACGACCTCCCGGTCGCCAAGCGAACACTCGAACCGCTGAGCTGCCGCAACCGGTAAGAATTTGAATGGAACGTGCATAATAAAACAAACAAATACATAAGTTATTCAGTGATCAATACTTATAAAAGTACGTCAAACTGTTAAACATCAACAAATATTCAAGTTATGAAAGGGGAAAATCCCCACTTTTTAAGTCATATGTTTCGGATTTCCAACATTTCGGTTTGAGCATCACTGAAGAGACATAATTTGTCGAAATGCGCATCTGGTGCATAAAAATTGGTACCCTATATGATTTATATGTAATAGTTGATAAAACTACACGATACACGTGCGGCATTGAATAATTCATGCTTCGTTCACAGGAAAGAAATACAGTAACGTGAGTGTTAATTACATAATCTATGTGTGTAACTTACTAATACAGTCTGCTGCTTGCACTGTTCCTTTGTAAAATGTAGTTGTGTTGCTGTCACATTCCGTACAATTCCAACGTTTCTCAACAGAAGCAGAAATATCGGCACTGGAGATACTTTTGTAGAACCCAACGTTACAGGCTTCACAAGTCCAGTATCCGGACAACTCGGCTCCCTCTACACAATGTTCTTAAAAAAGGAAATGATAGCATTCTAAAACCAGTTCACTTTTTTATTATATATTTCTTTCAATTCCTATGTACATGTATGAAACAAACTGAGGGAGAGTTATGGCAAATGAAAAACAAGCACATACTCGAACAGTTATAGCTTAATTCAGCAATGCGAGGGTGATGTTTATGATATGATATATGATTTCGTTTGATATTTTATGGATATCATTTTTGAAATTCCCATGGTCTGAACTAGTGGTTTTTTCTCTCATTTGATGAGACAGAATTTAATAAAAAACTTAGATAAAATATCTTGTTGTGGGTTTCAACTCGATTTTTCGATACGTTCACGATATATTTATGAACAATATTCACTTTCATTCAAACATGTTTGTCGATTCGATATATTGCAGTGAACTCAAAAGAAGACAACACAAAGTCTTCCACATCTGCATCTTATTTGGATTATATTTTTTTTAAACATTGACCTTAACGGCAAACGAACAACTCATCTTCGACAAACGATATGATTAGCTTGTTCATCGATAACTTCACATGTTTGTATTTATGTCCCCAAATAATTTTAGACGCGAGAACATGTTCTACTTATGATCATAACAAGAGGGCAATAGGCCTTATACATCACCTGACTATTAATAATTATTAGTTAAAAGTATCACTAGCTCCATAGGCCAAAAATTTATAATCAATTTCCTGTTAGCATAAATAAGTTAAATCTAATATTCAGCAGTCAGTCACCTGGTGAAAATTGTCTAGAAACATATATGTATTTTTCCTTCCACATTCAAACTGTAAATCATTTTTTACTGATCAAGTTGCATTTTATGATATTTGGATCAATACGTTACATCTACATGTACGTAATCTTTTATAACTCTGTAAGATAAATTTAGAATAAATGATATGCTGTATTCAGAAAGTATTGAAAAACATCATAGAATATTTCGAAACTGGTCAACTTCGCCTTCCCTCCTTTCCCAGTGACAAACTTTTGTCGAAGACGACGAATAATTTTGAGACTAAACGGACAGGAATGAAGTGTAAAAGAAGTGTCATACGAAAACATTGCCTTTCTGTACGCCATTCGATGTCCTCTGACCACAAGGTAGTCTTGGGCAAGTTAAACAGTAAATTCCCCATTTACCCCCATGTCACTCTAGACCAAGTTTGGTTCCCTGCGCTCCCCATACTCTCAACAGGCAAATAGTTCCCATTCGTAAATTTATATTTTAAAGGGACTGGTTCACAATATTACCACCTTTTTTAATTTTTAATAATCAAAATCTACTCTAATGTGATTAAAAGGTTTCAAATAAGGTTATGCACTATAAAAGAAAGAGGCTCATTATAGAGAGATTGGGGTACACACGTGTTAATTGTTTTCATAGTTTTGAAAATGCATGTTTTTTCGATCTAAGTGTTATAAGAATATATTATATATAATATATATATATATATATAATATATCTATATATATATATTATATATATATATATTTTTTTTTTTTTTTTTTTTTTTTTTCCGTAAAATGTGACTTTTTAAAAGTTAAATGAACTGTTTGTTATCTTCACCTTTTCAAATTAAACTTCAATACAAGCCATAGCGAAAGAAAATTCGTCGATTTTCAAATGGTTTTTTCTTCTTCAAGCATTAATTATCATTTTTTTGTAAAGAAACATTTACCGATACAATCGCCTGATGTTACCGTTCCTACATCAAATGTTGTTTTGTTTCCAGGGCACTGTTTACACCTAAACCTGTCGATGACTGCAAAGTTAGTGTCATTTGCGGACACGTTTTTGTAGTATCCAACTGGACATGGTACACACGTCATCGTGTTGTTGTCAAGTTCCATTCCTTCAACGCAGGTAGCTGTAAACATATACATGTCACATGGTTTAACACTGTAGTTTTAGAACCATTTAAATACGTATCAATATTCAAGCATAATCACTATTTTAAAAATGTTATTCCCGTTATTTTAAACTAAGATGTCTGATAACTCTGATAAGCGAGATACCGTTTTAGGAGGGAGACGTGAGAATCTTCTTTCCGAAACTAAGGCCGAGTGATAAAATAACACACTTGTTTCCACGTACAAACAAAGCAGATACATGTCAAAACTCACGAATGCATTGGTCGGGGGAAAGTGATCCTTTTCCAAATGTCGTAAAATTTTCCCCACAGATATTGCATTTGTCTATGTTGGAATGGCTCTCTCTGTAAGTCCCGAAATCACAGATCGTACATAGTAAGTACGGTGTCAATCCATACCCGCCCTGGCACCCTGTCAGAATTGTGTTTCGGATTAGTTAGATGTATTTGAAAATTGTTTCACTTTTCATGATACTGTGCACACTTACACTTGAAGAAAGAGATGCACGTTAAATGTAATAGCTACCAAATACGCCCAAACTAGTGTTGATACATGTACGTTACCTTTGCAGTCTTCGTTATAAGACCCGTCCAAGTCAATGTCGTGTATGGTACTCTCCTCCGTTGGAATATCTATGGTAAATAAATAAATTCAAAACGATGTCACGAACCTTGACATTTATCTAAAGTATCACATAACGAAAAGCTTCATTTAGTAACAAAATGTTTGTTAGCACAGTGAAAGAAACCGTTTGAACAGAAGCAACTGTATCAAATATAAGGTTTTTTTTTTAAAATGACATTTCGCTTACCAATCCATGGTTTCAAAGATATATTTCGATCAGGTCACTTTAAAACAAAAGTCATGGCGTTTGCCTATTTTAGCAGTGAGTTTCAATTAGACAATCAACCTTGGGTCAGAGTTACGAAGAATGGTCTTTCAGCAATCTTAATGCAAGTATCACTGTCAAAGGCTCTCAATTCCTAATTTATAGTCTGGAACATTTTTCATATTTATTTTACGAATGACATCGATGAAATGGAAATGCATTAGAAATTTACCACAGTGTGTTTCGAAATGTGTGACATTCTATTTTCCCCACTATCTGTATGGTATTAATCGTTGATTTCCAAGAAAAGACCCCCTGGGGATTCGGATTAGAACAGGTCCCCAGTAACCTTTGGCTGTTGTAAGAGGCGACTGAATGGAGTGGTCCTTCGAATGATACCACAAAACCAAAGGCATCGTGCCACAGCAGGTGTGGCACGATAAAGAACCCTCCCTGCTCAAAAGGCGTAAGCATTTTCCCCGACAATGGTTATACATGTATCTCCATATGATGGAAATTCTGGAGCGGACGGTTAACAGTATTCAATAAACCAAGATAAGGCATGGGAATGTTTCACTAAAGTGAAGATAATGGTCAGTGATCAATTTCATACCACAAAGAATGCTAAATAGAGGGTAGGACAAAACATGGACCCCTGCAAACACCAGGTGTGGGTTCAGATGCCCATATGATAAGTAACCATCCCCTGGTTACCGGTTAAACTCGCCACGAGCACTATAACTTGATCGGGTAAACGACAAATTCTTAGTCAAAATCAGTATGTAAAGAACAGTCTAACCATTAGTATGAAACACGTCAGAGAGAATTCGACTTCGTGAAAGGTTGTATTTGCAAATCGGATCATTTTAATTCGATTTAGAAATACTCCATACGGAGAATATGCTCTCCCGCATCGAATAGTTGAGAGACGTCATAGGACGATTTGATATATCTCAGCGAACTAGAAACAAGGGACACAATAGAGCCTTTCATGTGTGCTTCGCACTTGGGTGTTTTATTGAGCATATACATGTACATTGAAGGCAAACCAACAACTCAACTTTATGACAAACTGGACGATTTCAGTTTGTCAATTTCCTATATTTATGTAGCAACATTCCATCATCACCTGCATATGGTGTGTATGTATCTCATCTTATTCGAAATCGCGGTGACTCAGTGGTAGAGTTCTCGCCTTGTGATCGGGTGGTCGTGCGTTCGAGCCCCGTGCTCAGCATCCGGCCGCGTCAAAGCTAAGACGTGAAAATAGGTAGAGATTGCTCCTTCGCCAAGAGCTTGGCATTTAGAAGTGAGAATCACGGGTCTTTCGGATATGACCTTCAAAACGGAGGTACCGTGTCGCAGCATGTGTGGCACGCAAAAGAACCCTCACTGCTAAAAGCCATGACTGCTAAGCATAGGTCTAAATTTGCAGCCATTCACAGGCAATGGTGACGTCTCAATATGAGTGAAATATTCTCGAAGGGACGAAAAAAAACACCAAATAATCAATCAACCGAAACGCAAGGGCTTGCTCTGCGTATGATCAGTTTTTGAATCGAGGCGGGCTATCTACAAACAAGTTGTTGCAGGGATTCAATAGTCACGTTTAAGACATCATTTCGCGAATTCTATGGTCGTTATAACGATCTAGTTTGCCAGTATAGTCTGCCCTTGGGTAAAATGTTGTCTGGCGTGTTTCATAGTAATTGTTAAGCCGTTTTTATACACTAATTTCCACACGGATTACTCAGTTTACCAGATTAAGACAATGGACTCACGGCAGGTGTGATCGGTCGACAGGGGCTGCTTACTGATCTCATCTCTGGTGTATACAGGGGTCCGTGTTTGCCAAACTCTTGTTTTGCATTCTGTTTGGGACTGGCGAAATAGATTACTGTTCGTTTAATATATTTGCCTTTTCATGAAGGTGACAATGGATAATGGCACATCAAAATGGAATGTATCAGTAATGCCCAACCCAGCTTACCTTGTAAACTCACATTACCAATTATCAAAAGAGAAGACATAATAAAGTAGATTACCAAACTATCCACTTTTAAAACAGATCAAATTCTGAAGTTATCGAAGTATTTTTATTAACACTGCATAAATTACAACCGGTTTGTGTGGGTTTGCTTCAGTTTGAGGTGCTGAGTTGTTTCAACCTTAGTATGAATACAATCAAAATATGAACCGGCGCCAGGCTTCCTTTTGTTTGTTTTTGTTTGAGGGTAGCTCGAAGCTGCTACATTGTATCAACCATACGTCGACCTTGAAGATGTATCAATATTTTATTTAAGTCGTTTACCAAGCGCCACAACAACGGTCTTTTGATTGTGAATGGGGTTGAGATTCCTGATACAGGGTACCGATTCATACCTTCTCCGATGGACGATCCTATGTCTGAATAATGTAAAAACGGTCAAAGTAACATCTAAATGTAATAACTCATTCCTGGGATTAAGTTGATCTGAGTATACCAGTGTCAGGTAGGAAATCGAATTGATTATGACAGTCCCTGATCCTATGTTGATCTGATTATATCGTTGTTTAATCCTAAAACATTGCGTAGACATCCAATAAGCTAACCATCATGGGAACCAAATCAGCGTTCACATTTAACAACCTGTGCCTTGTACTAAGCTGATCCGAACAGTAGGTTCGAAGTTAGCATTCACCCTTTGAAAATCTCATAAAAGTGCCGAGTACTTAACTAACCTTCAATTAGAAATCCACAATATTCCTCATCAACGAGACCATCTTTGTCGTTATCTACACCATCCCCTGGGACCTGGTACAGGTCTACAACAGGCTACAAACAGATAAACGACTTAAAGGGACATGGACACCTTTTGAGCTTTTTAGCTCACCTGAACCGAAGGTTCAAGTGAGCTTTTCTTGATCGCTGTTGTCCGTCGCTGTCTGTCTGTCCCGTTAACTTATTCACATTTTCGACTTCTTCTCAAGAACCAACTAGGGCCAAATTCTAACCAAACTTGTTAACAATCATCCTTGGTGATAGGACTCAGGTTGTCAATGAAGGATTGGACCCCTTCAAAGGGGAGATATCACGGAAAATGCAAAAAATAGGGTGGTTGTCATTTAAAAATTTTCTTCTCAAGAAACACTGGGTCAGAAAAGCTTCCTGATTATGGACAGATAAAAGTTTGTTCAAATCATGACCCTAGGGTAATGTGGGGGCCACAATAAGGGAATTAATATTTTACATGCAAATTATATAGGGAAATTTTTTTAAAATCTTCTTCATTGAACCAGACGAGTAGATATTACTAAAAGCTTCTGACATGGAGTAGATTTAAGTTTGGTTCTAGATAATGCATCCCTCCGCCCCCCCCCCCCTCTTTCGAGGGTTGGGGTGGGCCACAATACGGGATTAAAGCTGGCTATACTAGTCTTCTTATGAAAGAAGTGCTCAGGTGAGCCGATGTGGGCCCATGGGCCTCTTGTTATATTGCGTTTTAATTGATTGACTTGGTTATTTATTGTTTTACGTCCACCGCGATTATTCACTCATATGGAGAACGTCACCAATGCCGGTGAGGGCTGCAAAATTAGGCTGTGCTTGGCACTCAGGGCTTTGAGCAGGGCGGGGTCTTTATGTGCAGCACCTGCGTGACACGGGCCTCGGTTTTCCGGTCTCCAAAATCGCCCATTCAGTGCCTCTTACGACACCAAGGGGATCTGAGGACCTATTCTAACCCGGGCCCCCACGGTTGCTCATTAATGTTTCAAATACTTAATTATGTTATTTCTATGGGTCAACAAAAATTTAGACCAACGTCATTTGTTGACATATGGAGGAATGGTGTACACTTTATTCATGATTAATACACGGTACATCATAGCCATAAAATATTCATATTAAAAGAGTTATCTCCTTTAGTGTGATTTTCCCTATTAACGATATGAAGACATTTTTAGTTTTGAGCCAATTTTGACAGCAAAATCTAAATATTAATGAAGAAGAAATTCACTCTGCATAATGGCTTATATTTTAAAATCAACAACAATAGTTTCCAGGAGTGCTCCCGATACTTCGTGAAAATGATTTTGACCAATTTCAAACTAAAAGGACCTAAATCTCGGTTGAATCAGCTCGGCTCAATATTTGACTGACGCCTCCACTGAATCTCGGAGCAGTCCTTCATATCTTGTCTGGAATAAGATTCGGCTTTCCGGGCCGGCTGTATATAGTAATGTGCACTTAGGCTGACACTGCCTGCTCAAATAAGTGATTTTCATTGTTAATAACTAACTCTCTATCACTATTAATTGTGCATTACTTACCTTCTAGTTGTAAATCCAAAATAAAATCCAAACACAATATTTTCTGTTCAAAATATGGCATCAAACGTCGATTTCTTCACCTCTTTTGTAACTGAAGAGTTCCTTAAGTCCTGTTTCTGTTACCTAACTGTATTATAGTATTTCTCAGTACACTCGGGTAAATCTCATTCAAAATTGGGAAGATAGGGAGACTCTTCAGATTTCGGGGAGGTAAAGGAGATAAGTTGGTGGGGGCTATGGCGTCAGATTTGAATGGGGAAAATAGTGATGACGTTTTAAGTTTGGGATTTTCATATCCTAGACTGTAAGTATGCAACATTATAGTGATAAAGAGTAGTTTAACAGATGGCAATCACTTTTGAAGCGAGTGGGCAGTGTCACCTAAGGCACATTTTGTACGCCGCCGAAGCGAGTGGTTTATTCCAAGTACAAGGATTTAAGGATCTGCTCCGAATTCAGTGGAGGCGTCAGTCCAACATATCAGCCGAGCTTGATCTCAACCGAGATTAAAAGAACATGAGATAAATTTTAAGTTCGGTCGAGGTTTCTGATATGAAAAATTGGGACGGCATACTAAAGTGACGAACTTCACCTGCCTAGGCAAATAATTTTATATTCGCTTCTCAGGTTTTCAAGAGAGTGTACATAATTACCGTCCATTAATCAATGGAGCTCGTTTCCATTGTTTTAAAAGCAAAAGGAAACCGCACCAGTCCGCCATTTGTAAACAAACAGACACATTCAATTCCGATAGAGTAAACTACCAATTCAAATGAGGAAAACTTATTTCCGAATTACTCATACTTATAAATAAGCACTATTGTCTTTTTTCCTTAATAATCTATTGCTCTGAAAACTGTTCAAATGAAGACCCAATAGGCCAGCTATGCAAATTTAGCAAGTGTTAACACCATTTCTCCAAATTGAGTTTAGTGAGATATAAACACTTCATATCTTGCTATGTAAACAAGCCTTGTCTGTTGTTTACCTATATTCAATAGCTAGTAAGCGTTCCGTTTTAAGGGCATAGCGCAATGTAACATTTTACCATTTTTTTTTGTATCCTCCAAAATGTGAAGAGCTCCAATGATAAAAAATAAAGAGTTACGAAAAAACGAAACATCATACATCCCATCAGAATTATTTTGATGATGATGAAAATACTAATCATACAACTACCTGACAGTGTTTTTGCAGTATGTGTTAATGTCAGTTGCATTGCATTTTGCTTTCTCCAAAGAAGGTAACTCGAATTCAAGTATGACTATAATAGTAGCAAATTTTACATTTTTTCATATCAACTGTTATCTTTTCCCAAAATACGAAATATGGTCTGATTTCTTTCTAAAGAATATATAAGGGTACTAGATTTTATATTAAGAATCAGTTCTATAAAATTATAACAGATAACCGAACGTTGCGTATGACTTAAAGTCGATTTGTTCAAATTACAGTTCTTCTGAACACAGTTTACAGTCTCCAGTGTTACTGCACATCACATTTTTTGGTTAAACATGGGCATTTTCTGAGAAATTCACACAGTCCGGTAAACAGTAAACAATTAGAAGCACGAAGCTGTTTACATAACAAAGATATTGTGAGCGCTGTATCAAGGCTCTCTTGTACTCAAACACCGACATTAAATTTTTTTTCCTGAACATTAGAATTGACTTTGCTCAAAACGTGTCCATGTCCTTTTTTCACTAAAAAAAAAAGATTTCAGCTTTCACAGGATCTATTGTTACACACAAAGACAGAGCAAATGTCTATGTCTGGCTGTTATCAAGGGGTTTAGAAATGATATACATGTATATGACACTTCACTGTGTGTATTTTCCTTTTAATATTGCTTGTCATTTTCAGCTATAATGTTGACAGTACAGAATTTACGTTCGAAATTATTATTACATGAGCTGTGCCGTCATAATTGACAGCCACGTTTGATGCGCTTGTGGGACGTGCATGAATACACATTTGGCAAAGAATTAAAGGAACATGGAAGTAGGCCCTACTAGCCGCTAGCCTAAAGGAGTAGGCCACGAGGGTGGAAATCTGCCCAAAATGGTAAAGAAGTTAAAGTGAAATTTAAAAGATTTTATTCTGGCAAAATAATAGCCCTGTATGAGAGATTTCATGGTGATAAATGTTTTTTGGGAGTTTGCATTGTGTATATAATTTATTTAATGCCCAAAATTCATTGATTATGGAGAAAATAAGAATTTGCTTTAAAATCACTCACCTTTTTTGTGATAAAGAACGGAAAATTTGTGTAGACAGCAAGCCTTGTTGGATATGGGATGGCGTACGCCAATTTATTTTTTGTCAGTTTAAATACGATGCAGGAAGGTGGAATTTTTATTAACATCTTCTTGTAGCTGTGCTTATAAAGAATTAAAACATCTCCCCGGTCATTTGGATTTTGGAAATTCAAGTATGCAGCAAGGAAATTGATGTTAAATATTTTCTATATAATACTTGTTCGGCATTTGGGATCGGGAATCCCTAATAATGGGTTAATGCAAATTAGCAAAATCGGTAATATTTATCTGGCAATGAAGACAATATTTTGTTTCAATATAAGGGGAGGGCCGTTTTCTAATCGGGTTGAGCGTGTGAATAAACAACTTCCATGAACCCTGAGACATTTTTTCGCGGCATTAGTTGTAGACTAACAAAGTGCGAATGGTCCCTGCCCCCAAATGCGATGGTTTGTTGACGATAGGAGCAAAGTGCAATGGTCCACACATTATGTCAAAGTCTGATGGCGTGGGTAAGTCTTGTGACATCACGTTATTATGACGTCAATCCAAGCTCTTCAAAATTCACCACGAAAGAAATATTAAACGTCCAGTTTGCCCGACGAATATTTCTCAAGGATAAACTGAAAAAAAGGGAGATAGTGACCCGCAATCCAATCCGCAAAACTGGGCGGTTGGTCATGAAGAGAGAGCACGGTGGGCCGAGGCATGGGATGTGGCGTTTCGGATATAATTACTTGGTCCACGTGCAGAGAGATGCACAGAAGAAGCAGGTTGGAAACTATCCACTAAGCAGTGGCGCAAATTCGCACCATTCGGAACTGCTCATGCAAACTCTCGGTGGTGTAACTTTTATAGCTTTATGTGTTTGGGTGCATGATTAAGGACTCAATCGCACTTTGGTGGTGTAGACCATTCGACTTTGGGATGATTTTGAGAACCATCGAGACTTTTGCGTGATTCAGACATGGAGGCTTTGGCGGTCAGACATCGCACTTTGGCGTGCCATCCGCACTTTGGAGTCCCTACATATTGTTTCTCGTTTAGTGTTTTCTAACTATTTATGTTATCAAATTTAGAATGATCAAAATTAAATAAGCTGTGTTGATAGTGCCCTGCGATACAATTAGCATGTACGCGCGAGTATTTTTGGTATTAATATGGGCATGCTTTTGTGGGTGGTCGATAATTACTGACAATTGATCTTGAACGGAAGATATCAGGGCATACGGGTGTGTCCGTCATGCAAGGTGTGGCACGCAAAAGAACCCACTGCTAAAAGCCAGGAGTGCTAGCATAGGTCACAATTTGCAGCCTTTCACCGACAATGGTGTCCTCAATGTGAGTGAAATATTCTCAACGGGACGAAAAACAAACAAATCATTCAACAAATATCAACTTTCTTTCAAATTTGTTGGGTTGTTTAATGTTCCGGAACCGCCGCCTGTTATATTTCTAATACTTAATAAGAATGCATCAGTTCAGTTAAGAACAGTGTATTTACAATATTTGTGTAATCGAATCTTAAATATAGTACCTGTACTTTTTAGTTTTAAAATACGAAATCCAGAACGTGGAAATAAGTCTGTAAGATTGAAGAAAAATATAAAAGGTGCAATTTATATGGTGAAGTTAAGTGTAATGAACTTTTAGAAAATATCCGTGCTCTAGTTCATTAGAAACAGCAACCCACCATTCATGTCTAGTTGAGGAATTAAACACATTCCTTTTTTAAAGAATTTCGTGTGTAAACTCTGGGACATTTTACACACAAAAAACTTGAATAAAAAGCGGGAAGGCATATAAACTTTTTTTTTTTTTTTTAAATAAATGTGAGTTTTGTGGAGTAAAATGTCCAGGTTTAACACATCGATAAATTCTTCAAAAAAGAAAGTTTAATTCTTATAATTCCATTTGTTCACTGTATTGAACAATTTAGCAAAATTTTGAATAGTTCGTGCGTTACGTTGTTGTTTTCATGACGTATTGTGACGTCACGTTTTCGGATTTACCTGATGTGTAAATTCTCGTTCTCGTTTTGATTTGAATCACAATCAGAAACCATGCGTAATAAAGGACATTGGAATTCTAGACAGATAGACCAGACTGCATGCTATTCATTTTCTTCAACGTTTCAAGCCAGTGTGAGGCACTTTAGCCGTGTGAGACTG
>CAJDSM010007941.1:0-16406 GCA_903981925.1 Ostrea lurida | reverse complement strand
AGACGTATTGTACCACAACATATGTCAGAAGGGGTGTAAATCAAGTGTGAATTATAAAAAAAATTATAAAGAAAACTAGTAAATTTTGAATCCCCAGAACTTTTCTTCAATCACACACATCAATAAGTATCAACTTTTCAAACTCTTTACCGTGACCATTCTCCTCACGTACTAATTGAAGACAATCTTTTTGACATATAACATTGACTTCTTCATACAAAAATGGAAAAAGAAGGTGTTCATGGTTCGTGACATCATTCAAAAAAAAATTACCTCCTGTCAAACTAACTCTCTGATTTATCGCACAAAATATCCTGAAGGTCGAATTTAAAGGCCTAATAACAATCATCTTTGTTTTTGGTGATCATGTCCTTCCAACGTCTACTTGGGTACGAAATTATGCCTCCTTAGCTGACCTTTTTTATATTCTTACAAGACAGAATTGATTCAAAAGCTTTTCATTGAGAAGGAAATCTCCAGCTGTGGGCTTTCAATCATTTCGATACTTTTATATCGACGTTAGAAGAGCAATACACTTCATTTTGCGCGCAAAAATCATACCGGTATAATGACGATTTTCCCAGAACTTTCTAAATTTTTGCTGCATAGCTGAGCGTATGAACAATTCCAAACTTAAGCATTTATAAAGTTGAAGATTGGCGTTAAAACGCAAAATAAACTAGTTTACGGTTTGATGATGGTTGACTCGTGCCTTAAGAGAACACTTAGTACTGACATATTGTATATACCATATTCGGTGCTCTTGTTGCTGTTAAAGGTCGTGGAAAGAAGTCTCTGGAGGGAATATTCGAAATGTCCTTCCCTTTTAAGCTCTTGTCTAAAAACAAGTTTCAATCAATTTTCAATCTTTTTTGTAAATTGCAAGGTAGTCTGCTGAGAATTCAGAAATCCCACCTATCAAGGCAATATGTATGCCCTTCGTTATCTTATGTTACTATATTTTATGTTTTAATTTCCGATTTAATTAGAACGCAACATTTCCATTCCACACCATGCAATCATTATTATTGATTTTACATGGCTTTGTATAAGAATTTCAGGTTAATGAAGAATCGTCTTCTATAACATAACGGTAATAAAATGTATTTAAAATATTTTATACATGTTGCTGTTTGCCTTGGTTCAACTGATATATTCACTAACGTATTTTCATTTTTCATCATTTTGTATACATTTTACGTAATATTAACCATACTAAGTCCACTTTTATCTGATTATTTAATACATGTCCATATCTTACACTTACATTATTCAGATCGATGTGGATTAGAAATGAGGGTCCAGATGGTTGGATGCTGTTGTTGTTGTTTTCTTTTATTTTTGAAACAAACAAAAGTAATTATGAATATTCAAAATGTTATAGATATTGATAAATATCTACGAGCGTCTGATATAATATATGTCCCTTTCTGTCTACAAATGCATTTACACGTTCCTTGCATTCCATATTGGATGTGAATTACCTTATGAGCAAATTGTGATGTTTGAATTTCAATATAACAAAAACTATCAGTCTTGCTATCTCCTTATTTCTCTTGCAAATATTTCACTTCCAAACAAATCGATTTTTTGAATAGCAATTTCATATCTGTCACCACTTATTTATCATTAACAGTATAATATATTGTTATAACAATTTGTTTTGCCTCGGACTAAAATGTCGCTCTGTCATTGGT
Source organism: Ostrea lurida (assembly GCA_903981925.1). NCBI lineage: Eukaryota > Metazoa > Mollusca > Bivalvia > Ostreida > Ostreidae > Ostrea > Ostrea lurida. The sequence continues at coordinate 14,709 of CAJDSM010007941.1, read as the reverse complement.
GGAAACGCGTCACGTGACTGCCGTCTAAATTTCTTTAGACGGCGAGTAGCACAATATAGACGGCAACATGGTGGACGTTACGTCTAATGACTTTTCGTTATACCGTGCTGTCTCTATTTGGTCCTCGACAAAACAAAACACTTATTAGGTTTGTTACTGACTGTCTACAGAAATATGTCGGGTTGTTCAAGTCCATAGAAGGCTCGGCTTCGCCTCGCCTTCTGTGGAATTGAACAACCCGACATATATCTGTAGACAGTCAGTTACAAACCTAATAAGTAATAGTGGCAAACCTAATAAGTATTAGTGGCATCCTTATCAATGTCACCATACAAGTTTAGTGGTAAGTCAGGCAAGTGTATCGAGCAGTCGAAACAGTACAATGAAGCGACATTGCGTTGTATATAAATCAGTTAGACATAATAAATCAGTTTAGCGTGTACCCTCTTCAGAAATATTACTAGCCATCCAGAAAAAGCGCGCGTGCGTGCGTGTGCGTGTGCGTGTGTGTGTGTGTGTTGACAATAGCCAATATCATGTATAGGGTGAATACTGGATTGTAGAAAAGAAAGTTACAAAATAAAAAGTCACAATATTTGTGCTAAGTTCTGACAGTACTACTAGGATAGAGAATCACAGTAAGAATGTCACAATTTATAATTTTAACCAGAACCTTGTAGTTAAGGTGTTTTGCAACTCCTGAGCTAATGTTTATAGTTTAAAAGTCTATCGTTGTTTATTATACCATATCGGGCAGTGAACATGCAGTGCAGTGTTAAAAACAAATACTGCAGTATTGTCTATCAGCAGTAATTAGAAGTAATTAGAAAGAGGAGTCTTGGGATTAATTAAGGGTACTGAATGGGTTCATGACAAGCAACGTTCACAAGATTTGAGATATCTATTTGATGTCAATTTTTAGAAGAAATGACACTCTCCAATTGATCAAATTATATTATTTTTATCTATATTCCTTTTAACCATTCATCGGACTGTAAAGGTGCAAAATATGAAACCCATAATATACATTGTAATTTTTTTTCCTAGGGTATGACCAAATTCATACCATAAATGTAAGAAAATATATTGTGTGACTTTTTCCCTAGGTATGGTAAAATTCTGAGTCATACTATATAGGTAAGAAGTGTACATGTACAATATATATATATTGTGTCTTTTTTTCTGTGATATTTTTCTCGTTACTTTTTTCCTGTGACTATTTTTCTATTATACTTGTGACTTTTTCCTGTGACTTTCTTTCCGTTTACAGAATGCTGAATGTGCAGTCTTTGTATAGCTCTAATTTATCCAATTTACCTTAATGATAACGCAGTCAGCCTTGCATGATGAGTGTACTGACATACAAAGGTAAGACGACGGCATTATCAATTAACAAGCTATACTCTGCCCAAAATAAAAACTTCTCATTGGTCGTCCTTTGACCATGCAGTGCATCACTATGATAAGTCATTCAAATGTTTTCCTGTCAAACAATGTTTTCCCACTAAACGAGAAAAACAAAGAGTGTAATATAATCTTATCAGAACAGGATCGTGTTACTGGTACCGTAAACCCAACAACACAAATAAACAGTAAGCCAGTCCCGGGTTTCACAAAAGTATCTTAAACTGATACGACAGTACTACTTCACAAAACTATCTCTAACTTATGACAATCGTAAAAATACAACAGTACTAGCTATCTTAACTTTAAAATTGTAAGATAGATTATGTCCGGTCGGGGGTGAAGAAAAAAATGGGCATGCTTAAGCGGCAAAAGTAGGAAAAGTTGGCTGTGATATATTCTAAGCGAATATTGAGTTCTTCATAAAGATCACGTGTTCGCGGTATACGAAGCTTATCAAAGATGTCCACCTCCTTCATATAGTCTAAACGAGTGTTTTTGTCCCTGAAACCAATTCTGTCCGGATAGTTATATATTTCTGAGCAATTCATAGACCGCCACCATGTTCCGTATAGACTTTATGACAAGTATCTGGATGTTTTGAAGTTAATATCTAACACGTAAGAAGGACATTTTTGGAGATAGATATAGGGAACTGAACTCATTAAAGCGAAGAAATTCCGCAAATGATATCGTAAACTTCCCATATCTATGTAGTGCTTAATATTACATCATCATCTGCATATGGTGTATTTCTCACCTTATTCGATACGCAAAAGCTTGTTCTCCGAATGATCTGTTTTAATTGATGCAGGCTATTTAAAAACAGGCTTGTTGTTGTTGCAGGGGTTTCAGCAGTCATTTTTCCCAAATTCATGTTACGCTTTTAACACATGTTACAAGAAAAGCTGATCTCAAAACTTCCGCAATAAATACTTCATTTCCATGTCTTACTTTGATTCTTTTGTAGCAAAGATAACGAACAATGATCAATCTCGTTAAGTCGTAAATATAATACAAAAAACAAGAGTTGGGCAAACACGGACCTCTGACATACCAGAGGTTGGATCAGGTGCCTAGGAGGAGTAAGCATCCCTTGTTGACCGGTCACACCCGTCATGAGCCATTAGTCTTGATCAGGTAAACAGAACAATCCGTAGTCAAATCAGTACTGAATAACGGCCTAACAATTGGTTATGAAACACAACAGACAGCATCTGATCAATGGTAGTTCATATTGGTAAACAAATATGTTATAACGACCATAGAATTTACAGAAATGTTGCCTTTAAACGTACTGGTGAACCCTGCAGTCACAATAATCTGTCTCTAATATAAGTAGCCTGCGTCGATTCAAATACTGATCGTACGCAGAACAAGCTCTTGCGTATCGAATAAGTTGAGAGACATACACACCATATGCAGGTGATGATGGAATATTGCTGCATAAATATGGGAAGTTGACGATGGAGAAGCTGATAGCTAAACCTACCTCGGTCAAAAAATGTATACGGATTCGGAGAAATATGTTATGTACATGTAAGAATTTATGCTTTGACTGCTGAGAACCTGCATATTAGAATTTAGTATTTTTTAAGCATGATAGTCTCATAATGAACATTTTATGTACATTCTGTGTTTTTAAAGTAGGTGTGTGCCCCCCCCCCTTCCAAAAGTGAGGGCACGTATCCCCTTGTCCTACGCCCATGATATTGGTATTTTATTCCACGTTGCATAGTACAGCATCATACGAATGAGGAAATATATAAACTAGCTATCTTTTTGATAATTTTTCATGTCAAGATAAAAAAAATATATAAAGAACTTACAATTTTAAAAAAAAATAAACTTGGGCTGTTGACCTTCGGCCACTGACACAGTGCATATAGATTTCTTATTCACATACACCCCCCTTTCGTTTTCCTCCTCCAACCCAATGATAAAAATGAACATAGAACCTATACTTTATCCAAAAATTGCCATTTTTCCCAAACACCGATCACCCTCATTTATAAATCGTTCTGCATAGCAAGTGACAACTTGTGAGATATCAATTTTGATACATGTACAATGTATATAATAGTATCTCACAAGTTGTCGTTTCAAATTAAGGTTTGCAGAGAGTAGGGTGTGTCTCTTCCTATATCTTGGTATACATACACAGACGTCCCGCTGGTATGGTCACCTTTTTGACAATAATATATCAATGGGGGTGCAATTTTCATCAAATTGTTATATCAACGGGTAGACAATTTAACTTGTCATTACATCAATGAGTGGTAAGTTTATCCGCTGGAATTCATCTTCTAATAAAATTTGTAATCATGAAATATTATGACATTTCCCCCACGATTTAACTACAACCCGGGTGTGTGCACTTACTTGCATGGGCACCAACTATACTTTAACACACCACAACTTTTGGTATAAAATTCATACGATTGGATCAGAATTCAAAAAGGAAATATATGAATGGGTATGGTTTTTTAAAATATTGAATATATGAATCGGTCAAAATATTGACAGCTTCTGTCAAAGGAAAATCAGTATATATTACATGTACTTAGCTTGATCAATCTGTAGTTTGATAATAATTTTGCTAATCACTCTCGAGGATGCAGCCAGTCTTCTTTTTTAACTGCAAAATTAGTTGAATCCCTCTATGCACGTTTTGTTTTAACACCACCACATTGAGTGGAATTGTAAACACTTTGCACTATATTTTGTGGCAAATCTATCACATTTACGTTTTCTCCAAAAATTTTTTATTTCATGTAAACTTTAATCTTGAAACTCTGATTGTCCTTATTAAAGTAGAACACTCGATAAATCTGCCATTATATTGATCTTTCTATCAACTCGAACTCACCTCCATCTGTGTTCTTTGGCACTTTTCTTCTACTTCAAATGCAATTTTCTCCAGGTGTCGTTTTTTCTACCTACCTCTAGAATTCTACTATCGTTTTTTCTGTTTGTATGTCATCTTGCTTATTGATATTGGATGAAAAGGTGAAGATATTATATTGTTCCACGATATTCAAACTCTTGTGGACTGCTTTTCATTCCCTCCAAGTTTAGCTTCACTACATTTCTCACCAGTCCAACAACATTAAACAATCATATTCCCGGATTACTGAGTATTTATATATTCATAGCAAGTACATCATAAACAATCAATTGGGCAGACAATTCACTCTCATCATAAATTTCTCGAAGTATGATCAATTTATTTGCAACATAGCATACCCAACACCAATGATCAAATACCAATTTTTTCCATTAGGCCTTATCATGACGTGTTTATGTATATGTTATCGTTTCCTGTTAGTATTGAAATACATTTTACGCGAATCACTCTTTAACAGCTTGTATTCATAGACATGTGTCGTTGACCTGCTTCCATGTAGAAGCAGCTACCTGCCATTTTGAACACAACATTTACAAATACAACGTATTATACATTGACTTTTTTTAAAAATGAATATAAACTTTTATCCATGCATTATAATGACCTCGATATAAAAGATACTAGAGATTCTTCTGATCATATGTGAAAAGGTGAAGATAATGATTAGTGATAAACATCATAAATCTTATACAAATCAAGAGTTGGGCAAACACGGACCCCTCGACATTTCAGAGGCAGGATCAGGTGATTAAAAGAAGCAAGCATCCCCTATCGACTGGTCACACCCGCTGTGAGCTTTTTTTATCTTGATAAGGGATAATCATTAGTCAAATCAGTGTTTAAAAAAACAACCTTACAATTGGTATAAAACGCGTCAGACAGTATTTGACTTAATGATAGGTAGTATTGGAAATGTATATGTCAACCTGTGATACTCTGTGCACAACGCGTATGTTTCATATTTGGATGATTAACTTTTCATAGACGTTTATAGCTCTTACATATCAAACAAGTACTTTATTGTTGCATACATATGCAGTGCACAGGGTCTTAATCCAGTGCTCCTCTCGTTGTCTATGAGAAGGAGTACTTTAAGTTGGATTGTTTGTATGATCATTTTTTCTTTAAATTCTAACACTCATGGACAAAATGGAATTATCTGGGGAATTGACATGTCTATAGAGAAGTTGGTTACCACCATTATTTATTTGAAATATATGCCCGATTGTGCAGACAACTTAGAAGATTTACAAGTCAACTTTTCGACAGTTTTGGTAAAAAAAAATCACGTCCGGTGAGATTATTAATAAATAAATTCCCAATTATCAATATGATTATCATGATGTTATGTTTTACAATTATTTACAGAACATTTTGAAATCTTTAAAGGGATTATCAAAAATATCTCTGTATGGTACATTCTAATTTTGGTATACGAATTTTCATTTCTGTACCAAAGCTGCCTACTACTTGGCGACTGAAGATATTACTATTCTTTATATCTCAAAGGGACACAACCATTTTATTGGAGCATTTGGTCCTTATAGGCTCCACAGAGTGACAAGTTTTTTTTTATACTGGGCGACGTGTCATTCAGAATTGTATTGTTATTAGTATATTAATGGAAGAACATAAACCGAGCACCAAGTATCCACGGGGACATTGTCAACCAGCAGAGATGCATGCTCAATGGTTACATGAAAAGGCAGAGAAAACGAACCGTGATCAATATTGTAAGTCTCACACAATACAAAACAAAAGTTGGGCAAATACACGTGTACGGACACCTGGATACATTAGAGGTGGGATCAGTTGTCTAGGAGGAATAAGCATCCCATCTTGATCGATTACACCCGTCGTAAATAACCGATGCTCTCTGTATTTAGCATCTTTTTAAGATAAGTGATCTCAGGTCCTCATTTTCAACTACATGTATATTATTAACATAAGAAATGACATGTTTAGCAGGACTATAGTAGAAAGGAGACGAAGAACAAGAACACGTTAGTGGATAAAAGATGATCAATATCTAGGCAATGTAGTTTGTAATTAAAAAGTATGGATGCAAGTAGTAGTTGTAGACAAAGCAAGGTGTAAACTGATATTTACCTCTCTCTACGAATTTGAAACTCAATAGTATTTCTGTGTATGATGATATTTTAATCGAACCACGCAACTGATAGATAAGTTGATGTTACGAGGATTTCAATAGTCTCGTTTAAAAATCAGCACTTAAACAAATTACATGGTCGTTATAATAATCTTATTTGCTAATACAATCAGTAACTCGACTAATGTCGTGTTTCATATACAAATGTACTACTTGTACGCGATAAATATATAGGGTTCATGGCGGATGCAATCAGTCTACAGGGTATGCTTCCTTCTACTAGGCACCCGATCCTACCTCTCGAGGGTACAGGATTCCTGATTTGCCCTACTCTAAAATTTGTATTCTTTATATCTGTTTTGTCACTTAATTTTTTTTTCACTCATAATGAGAAGCCACTAATTGTCACAATAGATAGAGTATCACTTTAAATAGTCTTAGATGTCTAGCGCTCAGGATCAAGGTTATATCCATTATATCCATTTATTAGACTGTCTTTTGCGTACTAGATTTGACAACCGGTAATCCCGTTTACCTTGTTTTGACTAAGGGCTCACGGCGGGTGTGACCGGTCAGCAGAGGATGCTTAATTCTCCATGGCACCTGATCCTGCCTTCGCTTTTGTCGGGGGTCCGTGTTGCCCTACACTCTGACTTTGTATATATGTTTATGGGACTATGATTGCGTTTGGTACATTGTTTACTTCGCCACTTTATATCCAAAAGACCCTTGGTTCTTACTTTTCAATGCCTAGTGTTTGGCCAAGGAGACAACTAACTGTTACGTCCTGGCATAAACTCTCAATCTGTCGGTTATGAAGTGAACGCTCAATCACTGAACTGAGGCTGATCTTTATTCATTACCTACACCTAGTCCCCGAGGGTCTCTACAGCCCAGTAGCTATATACCTCGCTACTAACTTGAAAAGACGGATTATATAATGATATATAATTACAGTGGTAGAATTAGAAATTTATTTTTAAATTAAGGATTATCTCCTTCGGGCATAGCTCTGATCCTTGAACGTATTTGGTTCCAGTCTTTGGATTTCCTACACTTCGGTATGAGAATCACTGAAGAGACATACTTTGTCGAAATGCGCATCTGGTGCATCAAAATGTGTACTGTATAATAGTAACATTAAGCTAACTACAGTGTATACTGTGAAACTTTCAAATACCCCTTATCCACTGGTTAGGTTGGAATGTATCGTCAACAGACGAAATTACATGAAGCTGTGAAGTTTTTAGGTTGTAAGGGACTTTAATGATTATCATAAGGTATGTTTGGACAAATACAGGTTTGGGAGATGTGTAAGGAATTCTTAGATATTAGATTTATGGCTCGTCGATGCAGGATTACAACGATAGAAGGCCTCAACCATGCGCAACTTTCCTTGCGGCGAAAATCGAAGGTTTTATAAGGGGTAGAACTCTAGCTCTTTAATCTGTCCCGATATTTTTTTTCAGAGAGCTACAGTCTCTCTGATCTGTCCCAATATTTTTTCAGAGAGTTACAGTTCTGCAGCTAGATGAGAGTAAGCGAATTGGACACTTGGCTTGCGAAGATGGATACAACACTGCGACGTAAATAATCTTGCATTATCATATTTGATATTGCACATGTATTTTTTTTCGGACTGCGCAGGGCCTTTTTTGGTGAACAAACAATAAAACCCATTGTAGGATAACACTGTGATGAATTAGAATCCTCACTTTGATGGTTTGGATATCTGTTTTTCATCTGATGATGTTTTACAATAACTGAAAATGTCTTCACAAAGAGACCACGTAACAGAATATCCATTGCATTCTTTTGAGAGAAAAACCATGATACAAGATTACTTGTGGATAATACTCATGAATACAAATACATGATACCGATCGCGGTAGTTCAGAGGTTATCTAGAGCAACCGGGAGGTCATGGGTTCGAACCCCGCTCATGGCATGGCCCCGTCAAACTTAAGATGTTAAAATAGGTAGTCATCACTACTTCGCAAAATGCTCGCGGCATTTAGAAGCGAGAATCACGCGTCTTTCAGATATGACCTTAAAAACAAAGGCCCCGTTTCACGACAGGCTTTTGGCTCGCTGAAGAACCCTCACAACCCTGAACGCTAAGCATATATGTAGGTCTAAATTTATCGTACTTTAACAACAATTGTTGACGTCTCAATACGAGTGAAGAATTTTCGACGGGACGTAAAACAAACAAATAATAATCAATCAAATACATGAAATTGGCAGATCCAAACGGTAATTGGATAACAGAGAAAACTACGTATGCAAAACTAGAGAAGAGTTATTAAACACAAATATTCGAGTTGCTATTTTCTATTCGAGTGTCGCCTCATCGAATGAATATTCGTTTACATCCCTACAAAAAACATTGTCTTCAAACTTTCAGTAAATATGAACATTTTCTGACAAATTTGGAACCGGATTTGCGGTTTACCAGCTCGACGCTTTAACCACTGGAACATTATAGTTTTCACAAAACATTAAATCGCCATCTTCTGGCGTTATGCTTTAAAGAGGATCAGCCTTGGTTGTAGTGAGCTACAATTGTGCGTTAACACGACACACCAACGCTTATACTCCCTATGACACAATGTCACAAGATGGCGATTTAGTGGATTTTTTTTCGAACAATCTGGTTAAATATCATCAGTGGTTAAAGATTTGGGTTGGTAAAGTAAAGCGCATATCCTGAGTTTATATATTGTTCATATTCACAGAATTGGGGGTATTTTTTTAATCCGAAATTCCATGTTTTCTACCTTTTTCACAGGCATACTTATTATATATCATGATACCTTTCATAATCAATCTATCTCGTGTTGTTTTGAGAAACTTTTTAAGGTGTATTTAACCACTTTAATCTCCTTTAAATATCAAAATGATTCAGTTGTTGAACACGTCATGCACTCTTTAATCTGCTATAAACGTCCTTTATAGGTAAACTCATTCCATTTGTGCACTTGTCTGTCTATAACAAAGTCACCAGCAGGACTCTTGGTCCCTTTGGAAAAGAACAAAAATAAATGGGCGTGTCAGCGCCTTCGTCAATGGTTTTTGGACCTTTGTGCAAGGTCATATCAGTTGTCCACATTATCCTGGACAGCATGCATTGACGATGAGTCTCTCTTGAATCAGTAGAAAGCTGACGGTTTTGGATTTGGGAGAGTACCGTAACGTCCGATTTTTGACATTCCGTAAGAGGTATCCGAGTAGCCTTCCTCTTTATGAACCTCCGTCTTTGCTGCCTATCGATGCATTAAGTGATTGCAGTTAGCTCCTTTTGTTTATTAGGGATTCAGAAATTTGGCTTGCATTTCGGGACTGCATTTCCTGATGGCATAGCTGCTTGCCATACTAGATATATTTCACCACTCTGGCATGCGGTCTAAGAAGCGGGACAGCGCATTGATATAGCGACAGTTCAAAGTATGGTTGTTTTCAACGTGACTTCAGCCTGCTCACTGAAAGGGAACAGTCGGTGCATTTGTAATATTCCCGTTCCAGCATTAATTTACTAAGAAATCCAAGCCTCCATACATATTTCTTGATGAAACCTTAAATAGTTTGGTGCTGTTTGATCATTGATATCAAGTTTGATGGAATTTAAGGGTATAGACCCGCATCGTGTAAGCCCTGGACCGCCTTTTTGCCAAGTTCTTCATTCTTGCTGTCCAAATAAACTCCCCTTGGAATTGCTTACAAAGGCTTCTAACAATAGCATACCCTATTCCTTGTTGGAACAGGTTCCTAGAACATAATAAGAAACAAGCTAGAGTAGAGTCGAACATCCACCTTATCTTTAGATAAGTGCAATACGTTTTTTATACACGCTATAAATACTTTATTTGTAGTTTTATATTAGTAAATCATAATACGGTACCAATTTTGATGCACCAAGATGCGCATTTCGACAATGATTCATTCTATTATGTCAGTAGCATTCGATGTAAAGACAAAGATAACGAACCGTGATCAATCTCAGTAAGTCCCAAATAGAATACAAAAACAAGAGTTGGGCAAGCACGGACCCTCTGACACACCGAGGTGGGATCAGGTTTCCTAGGAGGAGTAGGCATCCCTGTTGACCGGTCACATCCTGCCGTCGAGCCCAGGTAAACGGAGCAAACCCATAGTCAAACTTACCCAATGTGTATAAAACGGCTTAATAAGGGCTATGAAACACACATCAGACAACCATTTGACTCAATGGTAGGATGATCTGGTATCACTAAAGTGTGTATAACGACCATAGTATTTTACAAAATGCGGACCTTTAAACGTGGACTGTTTGAAAACTACTGGAAACAACAACTTGTTTGCTAAGTAGTCTGCCTCGTCGATCCAAAAAACTGAATCATACGCAGAACAGTTCTTGCGTATCGAATAAGTGAGAGACATACACATACCAAGGTAATATTGGTTCAAAAACTAAATTATCAAACCACTGAAAATAGGCTAAAATGCCGAGATTGTGTGAAGTCTGTAACATCAACTTTTGTTCTCCATTGCCTGCTTCGATTTAAAAGCTGATCATCATGCAGTTGACTACCACACTTAAGCCTTGAACAACCAATATACATCTTCCTCTGAATGGTAAATTAGAAGATAACAAGTGGTGTAAGGATTCCGGAAGCTTACTGGTACCGTCTGAAAGTGATAGCTACGACTTGGCCTTTTACATTTTACCCGGAAAACAATAGCCATCTTTCTCTCATTATGGTAATCAAATGTATCAAATGTAAAGATTATGGGAGCTTACGGTTTGGTCTGTATCCTGCCTTTAAAAATTTCCCGGTACATACGGACAACGCTTTACCAAAATACGTCCCGTCTTTGAAGGGCATTATAAAGTGAAATGTTATCTTGTAAATGTATTTTAAGAAATGCAAGACGGCGATATCACCTATTTGAATAGGTAAAATCTTCAATTAATTCGAAACTCAAATGGACACCCTAATTCATTAATAAATCATTAAAGTTTTTATCAAACGATATTGGCTCGCAATTTAGAATTTGCCGGCGTATATGTACTGAATTTCAATCGTTGCTTTTTACCGTCTTGGTTCTAGAGACAGCAATTATTGAAGGACCTCTTGTACCAATACTCAGGTGTCCAACGACAATAACAAAAATTACCTCTTGCTTATATGGACCAATTTGGCAATAACACACTAGCTCTCCTTGCGTCGCTTAAATTGAAGGGACCGTTCCACTGGCTTGCACTGCGAAATATTACATTCAAAGTTATGGGAACTCTATCTAAAGCTCACTTTTATTAACAGACGACAGGACGCCAATTCAGGATAATTTCTGTGCTATCTTGCGCTCAGGAAAACCGCGCATATGCAATTTTCATGGGCATAACAAAATCAAGAGTGTTCACTCTTTTAAAGTATCTCGAAAGTCTACGGCAACATTTTAGATTATAATTGATCATAAAATTAATATTATTTATAGGTGAGGTGTGTAAAGGGTTTGGGTTTGGTGACAGTTGAACATTCTGCCTCGACTGGTCTTTGTATTTGGACGTTCACACATGGCACGATTTAGTGGCGGGAATCATGATTGTTGTCGTTGGAATAGCTTGATATCTTCCCTATTGAGGTAGATAGAAGAGAGGACTTGTCAACACGAAAGTACGGCCACATGTTTAACATATGGTCAAAACAGTTCATGTTATCTCAATTTCTTTTTATATACAAAGAAATACACTGAGACCTATAATAGCTGGGTGTTTTTTTATTGACCTTTAGTTATTCGTCTGTCCGTAATAACCATTAGTTATCCATTTTACCACACTACCCAGTGCTACATTTTGTACATGCATCCTTACATTCAATTACAACTGTACGCCCAATGTTTAGAAATTCCTTATTTTTAGATTAAATACATGCTAAACATTGATGAAAGGAATACAAACAAAAATTTCTTGTTAACGGATTTTCTATAGAATAAACTAGATCAATTTAATGTAGACCGGCAGAAGAACAAAGTACTGTTTATATTTTCCAGACTGACGACAAGTTAAATGATTGCTTTGTCTCTTTTTCAATGCAAAATACAGCACTGCTTATTTCTTTTTTAGTAAAAATTTGTTTAAAATTTTCATTTATTCAGAAAGTCATTTAACAATGCTGTTAAATAAATCCAAAATAATAACAATGAAGTTGTATCAACATTTAGGTGTATTACATTAATTCATTCGTATTTAAGCCGCAATGACCCATAGTTTTATAATTTGAGCCATTTGCATTTACTATATTACATATTTTCGTTAAACCGCCCCTGAAAAATATTATACACATTTGATTAAAATGCTTTAGACACATGAAAAATGACATTCTACAAATCTAAATAGTTACAATATAATGGGAAAATAATGATGCTAAAAAGTAGAAAATACTTATTTATTCTCTCGTGGGCAACATTATTTCATTGAGAATTGGTCAAAATTCGCCCTTTGACACGCCCCCTGAAAAATTTTTGGGTGATTAGACTATGCACTTTCTTGTTTTAATTTGTCAACTTTAATGGTGTCCTTTATCACACTTCTCATTTGGATACAAGTCTCTATTTTTTAGATTGAATTTTTTACCTCTCAACCTTTTTTATTGCTTACAAAGAGAATTTCCTTTATTTTCTTTATAATTACGATGTTTCATTATGCCTACTGTTTATGCAAACCGACTCCCCGTCTTGAATAATAATCAATGTTATTGCCTATTGCTTTTATTTTCATGTGGATTTTAACTAATTAATGCATGACTCTAGCTTATATCTTAAATTCTTTAGAGATAAGTTCTGCTATTGTTAAGAAACGAAGTATATTCCGTCGTCCGTTAAGGGCCTATCACAGAAAAAAAGGTTGGAAAATGTAAATACCCAACAGTATTTGTAGCTTTGAACATCAGATACTCGATGTTGGTACTGTAATGAATCTTGGTAAAGTGTTTGACAACTACCGCTAAATTAAAACTGTTAACTACCAAAAAATAGAATAAGAAAACAAAAAAGAAGGAACAAAAATAGATTATTTAAATTAATCATATATATTAAAAAAGGTACAGTCAGGGGTTTACTCATTTAAGATAAAAAGCGACTTTAGAAACTGTTAAAATAATTGCATACTGAAATGGATGCAAAGAGCAGGCCGGCGGGATCAGGAGGAAGTGGGAATAGCAGATAATTAAGAATATATCGACTCACACTGCAACCTTTGTTGTCAAATGTGTGAATATTAAACTATGCGTCCAAGGTGCAACATCCGATGCAACTTTAATGCGACGGAGAACCTTTTTATTATTCTACCTATGGAGAATGACTGGCGGAGGAAACCGTCCTATATACATATTTACAAATGTATGTACGGAACTCCGATTAGCAGAACTGTATTTTTTCATTTTCGAACTCTCTCACGTTTATGATTGCATAAAGATTGTATGTGTAGTGATTGTCGCTGTGTGGTGTGGTGCGTCGGGTGTGGAGTGAGTGCAGTAGATAGTGTGGGTTTGCGTAGCCTGTGTGTGTAAAGCTCCTCGTGAAATGAATTGTTGAACATTTAAACAAAACAATTAATTTAAAGCTGCCGTCTTTTCTAAAAGTGGAAAACATAGTACTTTCATTTACAAGGGGTTGAGAGATATTCTATTTGTTTGTGTTTTCCCTGAGTATAGTCACATCATATGAAGAAATGATGCCAGTGGAATAAGACAATACCAGCACCGTTTCCGGTTTTTGAATTTTAGATCACGAAAATCGCTTGATCGTGATAGACGCTTGACGTAAATCAAAGTTGGAAATATCTGTGGTGTGTCACACATATATGTTGTTGCGTTTGGGCGTAACAAGTTTCCAACGATAGGAATACCACTTAAAATGGCAGGCTTGGTGATTTTAATGGACTACGGGAACCGGTTTATTTGGTCATGTATATATTGATAGTAGGGTGAAACCTCACCGTAGTACGTCGGAGACCCCGTGTTAGACCAGGGTATCTAATAATAATTACAGACAGATATACGGTCCCTTGACTATGGGAATGGATGTGGACATGTAAAACACAAAAGAAGTTCATGGGGATTGCATTTCACCCAAAAGATATTCACTAAATCAGGTTAGGCCCTCTCATCATCGATCTGTATACCTTTCCTTTTTCGAACGTGAGTTCACTAAATATGGATAAAGTTTTTTCTTCATTCTTGATGTGTTGATTTCTGGGTTTTTAAAATCCTTTTTTAGGCGACAGCTATACTAAAATGGGGTACAT
>CAJDSM010007936.1:0-10680 GCA_903981925.1 Ostrea lurida | reverse complement strand
AGTAACTCAAGTCAGTGTGATTTGCTCCTTGTTGACTGTGAGGATGAAGATGCTGATGGTAGTGATAATGGTATGGATAATTGTGAAGACCCACATTACTATGAGGAAGATGACATCCCATATGTATCTAGAGAGATAGACATTCAACAGGATATGCCAGAAGGTAATTATTACAGACTCTGATATTTATTATTATTTTTGAATATATTGTTAAAAAAAAGTTTGAATTCACCTGATCCTGTGATAAACACAATGCTGTAGCTGAACTACAAAGTATATATTCTTTTTCTGTATATCAATAATGGACACACAACATATGAATATCTATTATGTATAAAAGTATGTAATTGATAACTAGTTTTAGTTGTATGACTGGAATTTGCCCATCAGTTCTTTTAGTGTGATTTATAGACTTTATACAGCATTTTATATAAATATAGAACAAATATTTCAGGTTTGATCAATGTGAAAAAAGTGGAGCATGCGACACAATTTCCCTCCCTTGACCATGTGTATGGGACTGCTCCATCAAGTTTTGCTGATGTTGAGGGTGCAGGATGCAGAGTAAGACAGACACATAATGCATGACGTAAAAAGTATGTCTGATGAAATCAATGAGCTTCAATCTAAGTTGAATGACAACTCCACTCTTTTGACGGGAGCATTCACAGACACAGTTTACAAAGTGATGAAAATGTAAAGTTTTACCCGGTTACACCTCACTAGTCAATGCTGCTTGGTTATTTTAAATATTCTTACAGCAAAAGTTCATCGTTAAGATATTGGTCAGGTCAAAGTATGCCAACAGGAACCAGCGAAATTGTCAGAGAAATAGACAATAGAAAACCTGGCCCAGCAAGAAAATTAACTTTAATTTCCAGGAATTTATCCTTACCCGTGAGGATCCGGGTTGAATAGGTCTCAGCATCCCCTTCGCGTGTTCGTAGAGGCGACTTGAATGGGGCGGTCATTCGGATGAGACCGCAATAACCGAGGCCTCGTGTTCACAGTCAGGTTGTGGCAAGATAAGACTCCTCCCCTCTCAAAAGGCCTAGTGCCGAGCAAGGCCATAAATTTTGCAGCCCTTCACCGGCAATGGTGACGTCCTTCCAATATGAGTGAAATATTCTCGGTGGGATCGTAAAACATAAATAATCAATCAAATCAACCTTTACCCTTGTTCGCTTTACGTTTAGGCGTCTTTGGAGTTTTATTGCTGATTGTTTGGAATTTCTAAAACTAGAATTTTTCAATAAGCATGGATAAACATTTTATGTCGAATGTGTTCGGAAATTTTTTGAGGTGGCCATCTAGAAAAGCCAGTTAAAAAGTATATGCCATTATCATTTTAGGAAGCATACCCCAATACTCGTGCCATAATAGATTGTACTAAATTTTTTCTTGCAAAGACGCAAGATCCCCAAACTGCTTCAGCTGCTACATATAGTACCTGATAAAGTAACAAACCACCAGCTAAAATGATTGCTTGACTATATCACACATCAGGTAATTTCTTACTTTTGTCATCCCAAACTTAGCGGTGGAAATGTATCCTGATAGATAATTACTGGAGATTAGGATTTTTAGATTTTGTTTGAAAGCAGGGGGAATGATATAATGGCAGATACGACGGATTTAACAATAAGAGTTTATTTGACTGACAGGAAAAAGCAACTTTAAACATAACACCCACACAATACTACAGAGTGTTCTTGGGGAAAAGAAAAGACTTATGTTAGTGAATAATACAAACACGATACAAATTGCATAAACTTAGAATTCATGTAGAGAGAGCTATACAGGAGACTCAAATTATTTAAGGCTTCTAGGAAATATATCACTACACGTACGACATCACAACACGCTCACATATCAGAAAATGATCAAGGTTTCGGCTTCTTTGCAACTTGATGCCAACATTAGTAAGAAAATAGGAATTAAGTCGATCCTCTGTAGACTTTATTGAGCATCTTTGGAACATGAAATGCGTCGCATAAATATTGCATGTCCTATCGTTAAGGGCAAAAAAAAAAATTGTGTGTTCACTGTCACCTGCTGCAAAAAAAAACTAGGGACAAATAGGCCTTATTGTTGTAAATTTAATTTTAATATTTTCTAATATATATATTTTTTAATATATTATAATTTTTTTTTTTTTTTTTTTTTTTTGCTATTGAGAATTTGTATTTTGTAAATCATTGTATGTTTTTTCAGTTTTATACAGCCTGTCAACTGCTTTTGATGTTGTTATCTTGTGCAACAGAACAAAAAAAATTCACAAAATTATAAAATTTTCACAAAATTCCAAAATTTTCCAATAAAAAGTGTTAGGGTCGGGGCGAAATGATACATGTATAGGGTCGGTCATATGACAGTAAACACACAATTTTTTTTTACCTACACACAATATTATTTGTTGGAGCATATATATGTACTTGTTATTATATTTGTTTCTAGAGGGTTGATTCACAGATATTTCACATACAAATTACATATATGTACATGTATTTCAATGTGATAAAAATATTTCTTTTTCCTTAACCTAAGAATTAAGGTGTTGTTCATTATCAATCATTATACATATAATTATTATATACATGTATTTTGGTTTGTACATAAGATATTTGCATCAGGAATGATAATCAGAGAAATATTTTGTGAATACACGATAGCAATAAAACAACTTTGGACTTCAAAATTTACATCATTCCACTCAACTTTGGCAGTAAATAATTCTCAAAAAATATCTTTGATTTTCTAAACAATGAATGCCACAGTGATGGATCAAAGTGAATTCTTTCACTGTGAATTTTGTGTTTTTCCATTTTTGACTCACCTCTAAGATTACAGTACAAATCAACACCACTGAACATTGCTAACTGCCATTTGGTGTGAATTTTTGTGTACCATTTGAGGAACGTTTCCTTTCAATTTCATACAGTCATTCTCATCTTTTGAATATGATAATTTACATTGTAAATCGATCTACAGTAAGATTTCTTAATTTTGTATGGACATTTTAATTTCTAAGTACTCCTGTCCACAACACTTTACATTGTAAAATTCATCTTGGTGAATGCACCTGATGAAGGTTTACTGGATCAATTATAAGACCTGATGTTTCTCAATTAGCACCTATGTGCTCTGCAAGCATACATTTTTTCATAAAATTTCTTGCCAAACTTCTCTTTCTTTAACCATATACAGTGGCAGGAGTTAAAGTGATTGTGCAAGTCTATGCTCAAAATCTGTTTTATCAATATAATTATCAGGTGTCATTTCCCTTATAATACCAAGCCATTGTGTAAAGATGAAGAATAAATTCTACCATGTATGTATTTTGTATCCAGTTTGACTGACTCTGACTGGTGGTCAGTTAAGTCTATTAATTTATTGCAATCATTTTTCATCTACATGTTGATAGGGTGTCAAATTACTGAATATATTTCCATTAGAAATTGAATTTTGAAAGCATTGTTTTAAGGTTTTGGGCATATTTTCTTACAATTAATCATCATTGGTAAGAGTGTCAAGAACTCTTCAATAATTTGAGTGTCAAAACATTTAACTAAATCTAAAAGCATAACATTCCATATCCACAGTTATTTAAACTATGAGCAGGTTGATCAAAATTGTGATTTTTTTTTTTTTTTTTTTTTTCATTGTGGTAAAACGGAGACTTGTTCACTTGACTGTTCATTTTCATCCAGTAGTTTAGGTTTTGATTCTTTGCGATGAAACATCCCCGGTACATTTCTGTTCAGTGCACCCGTTTCGGTATTTCTATCCAATATGTCTCTCTGACCACGTGTCAAATCTGAACAAATAAGGCCACAACATGTTTACATTCCACCATCATCCTGGATACAAAAAATATCATTTATAAAAATTTATCCTGATTAAACTGGCTGCAAATATTCTTAATTCACATGAAATGATTATGTTTAAGAATGTTTCTTGGTAGCTATACTTAACACAGTTAAGATTTATCAATTTATGGACTGATTCTTTTTCTACAAGAATATACATTTTTGGGTATGTATATTATATACCACAGTAAGTGTCAACTGCTGGTTACTAGATATAGTGGTTATATCAAGTAAGTTGTCCAGTGGTTTATAACTAAGTATGTTATATACACATAAGTGTCAGGGGTTACTACAAGCTCAAGGGTCACAAAGTATTTTCCGTCACTTGCTATTTTCACTATTAATTTTGAATAATACATTTTTTTAAGAGCAGCGATATCAAGTATTTCTACTGCCGTCATAACTATGAAAATGTCACAAATCAATGGCACAATTGGGCCTAAATTTAAATCTGTTAACTATCATTATTTCTCTCTGTGTTACAGTTTTTTTAAACTCACCTGGGATCCTCATGTTTTTATGAATTTTATTTGAAAACGTACTCTTATACATTTACATAGTATATTAGCATTTAAAAAAATGTACCCATCAGTTCAAAAATCGACCCACAAATAAAATATTGAAAAATATCCATTTAAGAGTAACACTTGTATATAGATCTTGAGTGAATTCTGCATATATTCTGAAATTTACCCATGATAAACATATAAATATAAAAATTTTGTGAAAGTTTTTTAAAAATTTGAAAGTTTGTAATAGATAATATAGTGAAAATTCAGCAGTGCGGAAATACTTTTGACCCTTGAGTGTAGATATGTTATATACACAGTCCATTGTCAGTGGTTACGGTTATCGTGCTAACGCCAGCAGAACCCGAGTTAAATCTCAGTCTATTTTTGTGTTCATTAAATATACTTTTTTGAAAAATAATGTCTCATTTTCCAAATTTGTCATAAAAAAAATATCATTTGACATGTTGAATCTTACATGTATTAATATCACCATTCTTTTTAGGATCAAATATTTCATGTTGATTTGATTAATTCTTCAATCTGTGTGAACATTTTGTATGTTTACTACAATGGTGGTGCATTTGCACATGTAATTGGAATGCTGGTGGATGTATCTATATCATGTAATCTTAATCAATCATGCTAAATAATTATTATAAATATGATCCCCTGAATTGAATATCACGTTTATTTTCTCTCGGGATGATGCAATTTTTGTTGAACAACATTTGTGGTATATTTAAAAGATTAATCGTTACAATATATAATCCAATTTTAACCAAATATTACCTACCAGTGCAAATCACAGCAGCAGAAGTACAGACTGCCATCCAGTCCAACTAGCAGGCACCAAGTCCTATATGGATCAGCTGAATTGTGAAGTTTCTCTATACCTGCGATCTCACATACACATAGTTGTTGAATTAACTAATGACATTTAACAGAGTGGAATGTGGTTAGATGTATACAATCTGTAACTCGTTCAGACTTGCTAATTCTGAAGACGAGCTGGAGACCATCTTTAGATAATAGATACACAAAACATCAGCTTGTGTAAAAACCTGGAATCTGTTTTGATCCTCGGACCACTTATTCAGTTCGCTGGGAGGATACTGTTGGAAATTCATGTTTTCGCCCTCCAGCGATAACACGACTTCTTTGACGAAGAAAGTCTCTGGTGTCCATCCGGAGTTTTACACCGGTAATTTTAAATCAATCCGCTTTTTTCAGCCGATATTCCGAAGCTGATGGACGTGTAATCACTTACGGTCCAATCCTCGTTCAATACATAAATTGTTTTAGTTGTGGTTAGGCAAATGGAATTAATGTTGAAAGACATGGCTATTTTTTACGAGTTGTTATTTTTGTTTTGCTTGTGACGTGTCCCCACTTTCGATCAACGTCATGCTATACGCGCCTTCTAAATTCAGGAGAGTTCGTATTTCGAAACTGAAGTAATTAGCATGTTAATCTACAGCGTGTGTAACAATGTGTTTCTCTTCCGTAATATTCCAAACTGGTGACCTCCACAGTCATTGCCTCGGATGATGAGACTAAAGGAATTACTGCGGGTGCAGTAATTCATGAATCGACAATTTCTGCTGATTTCACCCGTCAGCTTCAAATCATACTCTGTCAAATGAAATTACTAAACAAGTCTTTTTTTTTTTTTTACCAAATTATATGCCGTCATTTAAAAGCTTGTATTTGCTTTAAGGAATTAGACACATATTTTCGTTCACTTTGTGCGAATATATTGACAAAATTCTTTTCTGTATGTTTTTACATTTTTAGCGAACAAACGCGAGACGACAAATATGTGTATACTTCATCAATTAGGTTTCACAGTTTTAAAGGTAAAATTGGGGAAGATTTTCGTCTATTTATAGCGATGGGCCCAATTATATCGACATTTGTTTGTGAATTCAGGACATATTAATGTGTTTTATCTTATTTTTAACTGATAAATGTTTATATCTTTGTAACATATAACAGAATCATGGCAACGTTAGTATTTCTAGAGGATTCCGAATTTTATTAAGTCATAATTTTTACGGCTGTCCTTGTTACACGTGTCGTCATAAACGTCATAACAAGTTTGTATTAATGTCAAAAGTAACAGTCCAGATGAACAGTTGAGTTTTTCCTTCTCTAAGTACACCCTATTCTCCCACATTGTTGGTGCCGTGACTATGGAGAAACTAAAGGGAATCCGAACCGGAAACAAAGCAGGCTATTTACACGTCTTAAATACACTGCTGAGGGAAGAGATATGGACCTGGTGAACAGACTGAAATTTATGAGGAAACTCCAAAAAGAGAAGAAGTTTTGGAGATGCCTTGACGAGGAATTCTAGAGGCTATTTCTGCAAGAGGACACGGATTCAGAGATCGTTAATACAGATGAGTATTAACTTTGTCAGACAAAGAACTTTCACAAGTAGAGACCCGCTTCAAGTTGAGTTCAAGTGCATCGCAACTTCATTCCTATTTCTTCTGAATTAAACCCCAGAGCTAGAATTTCATATACAATTACCGCCCCATCACAAAGTTTATTCCTCATTTGGATCAAAAAACCACAAACTTCCAAAACTATCACTCCCAAAGTTTAACGGAACATTCCTAGATTGCAACATTTGGATTCGTTGAGACGACTGTTATTTTGAATCTCCAGAAGTTCTCCTACTAAATCGTTGTTGGAATCCAAGTTGCAATCCAAATGTAATTTTGCTTGGTCTCGCTCTCCACTAACAGTAATTTACGAAATGGCCATCACAATTTTCTAGAGAAGATACGCGAGCAGAAACAGTATATTATCTAAATGCGTACATGAAACTCTTTTGTGGAATGTATCAGCGCCGCCATCAAACTTGTTCAGTCTGAGAGAATTTTGATGACACTACTGATCGTACATTCGTGTCTTGAATCACTGGGACACAAGAAGAAACATTCGGTACAATGCTAATCCAATTTTAATAGATGAAGTTGCATACAGATCTGAAAAATTAAACATTACCGTGCTAATCGGAAGCGACCGCTGGACACTGGAATCCTTACGCCGTTGTATTTAAAAATGGGCGAAGTAACGAAGTATTAAACGTAATCATAGTCCAAAAAAACACATACAAAATCGAGTGTAGGGCAACACGGACTTCCGACAAAAGGCGAAGGCAGGATCAGGTGCCATGAGATATCACATATTCTGAGGCAGGTAGTATTCCAGATCATTAGATAATGTTTTGCCAACTGCAAACTTTTATAACGGTACAAGATATCAAAACAGAAATTTAATGACATCATAAGACGGTCCTAGCATGGTCCCCAAAGAAATGTGTGTATGTAAAGGAAAATTCATTTCCCCCGGAGATGTACACTGGCTATAAAACCAGAAATCTTGCAATGTAAAGGACACAAACTTTGTTTTAACTTGCTTAGGGCACCATCAAGTTTCAAGATGTCAAATCAAAAGGTGTCGAAATTGTAACAAAAAACAACCATACTCTTGTGTAGAAAATCAGCAACTCTTGCAACGCAACAAGTAGAGAATCATCTCTCCGAAATATACCGACATCTCTGCTGAATAGTACAATTTACAGGAGAGCCCCCAGTCGCAGAAGGCCAGATGACGGATCAGTATTCAGTAGTATCTTCCGCATCGTTATTTTATTAAAGAACTGCTGGTGCCACAGTTTCATCTTCGTCAAATGCGAATTCGTTCACATGTAATATTTTGTTTGACTAGGGAGCCCAGAGATCTTTCATTACAGACGACCTAGCAAACAAACTTAATATCAAATCTCGGAAGTGAGAGTTTGAATATCGCAGCGTCGGGGATATAAACCGCAAAAGTCAGTAAGGCATCTGACTTGAGAAATTAAAATTAGCCACACCTGCAACCAGTCGACACGTTCTTCAGTGTTCATTACTTATAGGAGCAGATTTTTCTATTTGGGAATTTCATTGGAGATGACATCATTGTGGTGAATGGTCGTACTGCTGTGAGCTCAAAGCTAGGAATTCTGATTTCCGGGACCTACACGCATGCCAATTTCAACATCGAAAGTCCGGACATGAATTGCGCATGTAACTTACGTTCCACCAAAAGAGAGTGAAGTTAATATTGCGCCATTTTGGGAAGTCGAAGCTATCGGCGAGAAAGATGGTTTATTACCGAACAGGCGAAACTTTGGATCACACTCTGTTTCATTTAAACAGTGACTGCTTACTCGGCTAAACTCCATGGGAAAGACAGCTGTGGAGGGAACTTCCGACGAAACGAAGAAATCGCTAAGACAATCGGACACTCATAAAGACGGTCATCAAAGACTAGCCCGTGTAGTGGATGATGTTGGATCATTTCACAGCAAGGTGAAATAACAGATCAAGAGCCGCGATTTCATTGAAGAAAGTCACATTTCTGTAAGATACGAAATTCGACGTACGCAGGATAGCATTATATTTTGGTTTTTTCGAGCCCATCTGATCCCCGCATGTTTTCTGTTTATAACTTCGTCATTTAAACAGTAATAAATGAAACATTTTTTCAATTCACATTGCTGTCCTGTTTTCAGCTGCTTCTCAAGTAACAAGCAAAGGCTCCTGGCACGTTTCATTATTAACTATGGAACATAAATATGTAATTATTGTTTCCAGATAATGACTTTTATGTAACATGTTAATTTTTGTATTAATTTTGGTTATATCTATATGTGTGAAAAGAATTTTAAACATATTAGGCATAAGGAAATATTGTATTCTTTCATATCATGTCATACGCGGGGAATTGGAACTTATTTCTGTGGTCCCCTTTCTTTTTGTAAGGGGCCTCTTGGGTGGATGCTGTCTTCAAGCTGTTTGGAAAATTTTTGTTCACGCGTTTGTACATGATGCATAGTTTTATTACGGCTTGACCAATCACAAGCGCTTTATCGGTACGCATTTGCATAAATCACAGACGCAGTCGGTCTTTCGCTTACATTGACGCTGTTCGTGTCATTCTTGTTAATTGGCTCAGCTTTTGAATACTGTTCTGAAATTGTTTACAGTAATTAAATTTAGATACCCACCATCCACCCGCCTCACTACCTGGAAATATAGTTTTGTTAATATTTTCTATTAATACCAATCTTCTCTGCCATTTATCGTCATAACCCACCTTACTTATTCAGGTCCAGCTCTATTTTAAATTGCATAATGTGTTGTTGGGTTGATAGATGCATAATCACACCCTATGTATACATGCTAGAATATTCTTCTAATATTTGTGTTTTTCGACCCTCTGATCCCCGCATGTCTTCTGTTATAAACTTCGTCATTTACATAAGTAATATGACATTTTTTTCAATTCAACATTGCTGTCCTGTGTTCACTCCTTTATCAAGTAACAAGCAAGGCACCCTGGCACGTTCATAGTTAACTATGGAACATAAAGCATTATACCCGCATCACCCATACCAAGATTCGCCGAACAAACTGCCAATACGCATTGTACGTAGACTGTATCGTGCCGCATGACACAGGAATACGCCCAAGTTTAAATGATTTCTCGACAACACTGGCCCAAGATTTAAACAACTTGACCCAATTTAATCGCGTTTCAGAGCAAAACATTGCTTTATGTGGGGGGGCGGCGACATTGAAAGGGCTTTCCTACAATAAACTTGGATGACTCTCGCCCATGTTACCCCGATTTTTCTGACAAGTGATCACAAGACCTACCAGTGCACTCACTGTATACAGATTTAAAGTAGTCCTAATATTTGGTGCTACTTGCTCTCCCTTCATACTCGGAGCGACGTTACTGAAACATTTTGACAGAAACCCGTGTAAAATATCGACGGAACTGTTAGAGTCACTTTATGTTGATAATGTATTGACAAGTTTCCCAGACCAATATTCTGTTTTAGAGTTTTACAAAGATTCTAGAGTTTTGTTGCGAGATGGCGGATTTAATCTGCGATCTTGGACCTCAAACAACCACACGCTACGTGAATTAGCAAAAGAAGAAAATGTCCGTGATGCAGATAAGCAGATTAAAATTCTTGGAATGCGATGGAACTGCGACACAGATAACTTGATGTTTCCACAACTTCAACTTAAAACATATTCAGAGGGAGGAATAACGAAGAGAGAAGTGCTACGGGAATCATCAAAAATAGTTGACCCACTGGGATTCCTTAGTCCAGTTACAGTGAAAGCAAAAATGTTCATGTAGGATATTTGGAAATTAGAATGTAGCTGGAATCAATGCTTGCCACACAAATTTCAAGAAAATTGGAATTCCCTTGCGCTAGATCTACA
>CAJDSM010007931.1:0-11042 GCA_903981925.1 Ostrea lurida | reverse complement strand
TAAGAGGTCATATAGTCAATTGAGACTCACGCACTCAAAACTACTTATGAATTAAAAGGTCACGCGAAGATTTGATACAGAACGAAGCCACAACACAAACGCTTGATCAATATTAAAAGAAACGAAAACAATGTGTAATATGAAAGTCACTCAATTATACTTGCCATTTCAACTAAGGTTATATTTGTTTTGCCATTAATCTGTTGAAAATTTGTCTTTTTTGGGGATCAATAGACGATGGAACACGACACAGAACAGACGGACAGGACCAAAAACTATTTGGCCCCCGACTAATGCGAAGTATTTCGCTGGGGTTTATAATAAAACGATTCTATTTCCTACAGATGAAAAGGAATAGGTTCGAGTTAAGTTCTCTGAATTCTTCTATGGAGATCGATTATTTATGTAAGTCTAAGTGTTGCACCCTTTCTAAGCTAGTCATGAAATTGTTTCAAACAAGAAATTAAACAAGGCATGTCCCCAAACTAACTCTGTTACATAAATGAACTCACTTCGTGCGGTAAGAATTTCTCCGACCAACATTTAAATTAACCTCATTTTTAAGAATTTGCATACTCATAAATGAGTCGGTCGGGCCTCCTCCTGTCTCTCGAGACAATAGTACTCACCTCCTTTTTGGACCTTAAGATCACGCACTTTTGTTTAGGTACCGATTCAATCTACTTCTGGGAAACAGCTATTTTCATTTACTCCTTTCTACCGGAGGCTTTACTCCATCAGTATATAAGACCTGAATGTAAAGGGCACACAGATTTAACGTAACTTAATCACTCTCCAGATAAGATTATTGCCCAAAAGTAGCTATGAAAAAATCATAGAAGATCTCACAATTACATAGGATCAGGGACCCCGCTTGGACGACATTCGAACCTCATGCGAAAAGCTAGGAGAATTCATACGAGGTGTTTACGCTTGTTGGCACATGTGGTCCAAGAGCAATCTTGAATATTATGGCACAATACCTGATATCCATGTTGACCCGTTGTAGCACACCGGGCCAAGATGACGGTGCGTCAAAACCTCAAATGGCATTGAATGTACAGCGGAGTACTTGGAATCACGGGAAGAACAATCCGGGTAGTCAACGGTTATTTAACAATGTTCCATGAAAATACATAAGACAGCATTTGACTCGTATGGATTTTAGGCTTATCATTATGAGTAAACTAATATATTGTTTGATCAAAATGACCCCACCATGAATTACGTAAATGCTGCATTTATATACGTGACTGATTTGAAGACCCCTCGCTACAACCAGACTTATGAACAGTAGCCCTTGCCTCGTTATTTTTCAGAATAGAGCTCATCATAGCGCGATACAACACTTCAACGTACTATTTCGGAATGAAGCTGCTAGGCTCATACACACCATATGCAGGCTCGTATTGATGGGCGACTAATGAATTAAATTGAACAATCTTATACATAACAATATGGGAGAGTTGATTGATGGGAGAAGACTTGAAATACTATACCGATTATCCTATAAAATATTACGTTAAGTATGCGTATAGTTTGTACGATAATCTATTGTACAAATAGTTCAAATAAAATACTCAAAGTTTAAGAAAGCAGACATGGAATACTCATTCGTACGATTCCTAATTTCAAATTCTTAGTTCGTAGTGAATGTGTATTTGTGGCTGTCGACATATGAAATGAAAATCATATTAATGATAGACAGTAAATCGTCGTACGAAATATATGTATAATGCGATGTGATTGATTAAATATATAATATATTATTGTTTTATCGATCCCACTGAGAATATAATTTCACTCATATGGAGTACGTCACATTACCGGTGAAAGGGCCGCAAAATTTAGGCCTATGCTCGGCACTACAAGGCTCTTTTGAGACAGGTGAACGAACTCTATCGTAATCGATTGACGCCCCACACCTCGGCCCTGTGTGACAACCGGGTGACAGTTCTGCACCTCGAGTGTGTTTCCGGTTACTCGGATCGAATGGACCGCCCCAATTCGGTCGCCTTATTTTCTCTATGCACAGGAGATGCTGGGGACTATTCTAACCCGAGAAGCCGCTACAGGTTTATGTTATATCCGAAATGTACGGGAATTAAAGGGCGCGGATCCGCATTTAATGTTTACGTATCATATAGAGAATTAGAAATACTTTTTGAACAAAAATACATGTAGTATTTCATTTTTTATAAATTTGTGAGAAAACGTGTGTGAGTGGATGTCTTATGCCTATAGATAGGCAACGGCTAATTTTCAGCTTTTGGTTGTTATATTTCAGACGAACACACATGGACCTATGACCCTTTACTGAAGTAACCCAAGAGTAGAGTTGAAAACTACAACTATTGTCAGCTATAGATATAAAAAAAACTCAACTTTAACTTTATTGAGTGCAATGTCTTTGGTGAGTTAGGGTTTCTTAATAGTGGTATGATATGGCCATGGGTATTGACGACCATAGACTTCACTGTCGAAGATGGGGCATCAAATTTAAACGAATCACTACTTCAAATTATTGTGTTTTTAGAAGGGTTTGGTGCGCAAACCCTATAAGAGCTAAGATGATAAAAAAGACTTTTGTTTTAAAAAATTCAATTGTCAATCAGTTCTCGCATAGCAATGGACATGTCAGGGAAATTTATTCACAGAGAAGAAGCCGACGCATAGACATAAGAATTGTTTTGCCAAGACTGCATGTCTATACTCTTCTTACTCAAAAAGTTTACTTATATAAGTCAATCGTAATTTAGAACGATAAGGGTTAAATACCTAGTGGGCAATCGTTATCATTGTACTATCCATCTTATCCCACACTTATTCTAGTTTGATACAAATTTACTATTGACAGAATTATATGAGAAAGTCTTAAATACCATTTTTTATAAAAACACAATAACTAAGATGCCTGTAAATTGAGTTCTTCTCTATTCCTGTGAGAACTGACCATTTCATAAGTTTCGATTGATAATCATTTGACAAATAACCTCAAGAACATACAATAACATTTTGCTCTATTGGGCAGTTTCGATGTGTTGAATATTATTCTTCAAAAACCGAGAGCATTTATTAGTTATTTATATCATAAGAAATATTACTCAATACATTATACATGTCTCATTTATTAAAACTATAAACGCGAGCATAAAATCATTAATTAGAGCAGATACATGATATTTTCGATTAACGTTGAGATTATCTAAGTGTGACCTTTATGAATAGTCTATTATTTATCGATAGTACACACAGTAGATATCGTGTTTTTGCAAGTTAAAAACAGATTTCGAGAAAGACAGATCTTGTCAAAAAGCTTCAAAAGAGGATAAAGTTTTAAACTCCGCATTTGAAAACAAGTAACTGCTAGGCATGGCTATTCACCATTTCTCTGACGTCCATAAACTGGCGGAAAACTTGGGTCTAAATTTTCCAGAAACACTCAATTGTGGATGTGTTGTACTTCAATGTTGTCGACTTACATTACAATTAATTCAGCAAGTAGTTTTTGCTTATGTGTTGGCTTTTAAAGAAACTGTCTCGAGTCGGACGACAAGAGTGCGAAGCGATGCAGTTTAGAGTAAGAAGTCTAATTAAAATACTTGTATCGGTGAACTTTGTTCAACAAGAAAATTTTCAAGTGGTTGTGGAATTTTTTATTAATGTATAAATACTCATTAAGAATAAATGAATATAATCTCAAATTGTGCAGAGTATGGAAAGGTACATGAGTGGTATGAACTTAACGAAGCTTCTCACGGGCATTCCTGTTCATGTAGTGCCGGCGGCCCTCCAGAACTTTGTGACTTTTGGCTTTCTTGTCAAGGGAAGCGAATCTTCAAGTGCAATAGCTCATTCCACGCATTATTGAACCGGGGCGATATCGCTCTGGATGTCCCTCAGCCTCAGAGTGTCTGCCAGTTTCCACATCGCAAGCGTCCCGCGCGGTGTCAAAAACCCATAAAGGTTTCTCCTGGGCCCACCGTGTCTTAGGAACCAACACTTTACCTCTTCAAGACATGGCGCTTCACAGACTCAAGCCGATGAGTGAGCATCCGTTTACAAGTAGCCTTCTATGGCAACAACTCGATTCCAAGGGACTTCGCCGGACATTGGACACCGAGTGAGGTATTGCACTCCACTTTAACCCTGGCATAGCGTGACAGGAATACAGCTGAAGATCCTCCTCTGAAGTATTCGTTCCAGCTATAGACAATCTGCCGAATCCTTATGTCGAAGGTGGGGAGGCATAAGGCTTACGTAAAATGGGTGGACACATAGTCTTTGTTGGGCAACAATCATACGCGCAGTGTCTTGGGAGTTCCAAATCTGCCTGGAAAAGATCGTTATATATACATTACATCTCTCCCAATGGTAAGTAAGTGCCAATAGCTCCAGGAGTGTAAATTTTTATTGCCTACTTATCCCCGCAGAAAGTCGCTCACAAAAGCAATAATTGGCACTCCTTTACAACCGGGATCCCATCTAGTAGTGCCTAATTTTAGCACGATTATATTAGTAATCCACTATGGGCTCTGCAGGTAGGCCCCTGAATCCGTAATTGCATGCATATACTTCGTTGAGGATCTACCTGGCCAGTGGTGATCAGTCAACCGATCCGCCTTCCACCCTCATGTGCTTGGATTTCATCAGGATACCGACTACCACTGCGGTGATAATAATACCTTTCAGTGCTGCATACCTCATGTTTTTTTATTCTCTATCCCAGCATTATCCAGATGTCTCAACGTATTTCTTCTCTCGTTACTCGTCATACGGGATAAAGGGAGAGGCGTCTTCTTTAAATAGATCACTCGCCAAAACGTGTCCTGCCACTATCACATGAGTTTTACACACGTGATACCTGGGTATCGGTACTCTGGGTTGTAAACAGACCTAATATTGTCTTTGCGCCTCCAGGAGACAATGCAATCTTCCATAAGGAGCAACGCCCCAGTAATGATTCTTCTGTCCAGCGCAGAAAAGGCTATCTCCTGACATAGTGGCTCTACTGTAGGCTTCTAAACCTCATGCACGTTGTTTTCAGCACACAGATTACATGTAACATGTAGAACCACCCTTTAAATTACGCAGCTCCTGTGTACGGAACTTTCCGTTAAGTCAACATCTGAACCGTTTGCAACTATGTGTTAGCCGTTAGAGTAAAGTAGAAATTATTTCAATGTGCTGAGCTATATTAGTTTGCTCCTCTTTGGACTGCTGAATACGCATGCCAGGCGCACTTCTCTACGGGACGAAAGAGGGTTTCATTGATGCTACCCCCACGTGGTGTTCTTTTGGACTTTATAGGACAGCTCCCTCGGATGAGATTGCTGAGAAAATACGTCGGGCATCCTCGATGATTCAAACAGTAGGCAGAAGTATTTGGAACTTCATATCAGGGCATAAATGCCCTGCAAAGCATGGTACCTACTGCTCCATACAGCGAAACCGTAAATCTTGCTTTGAGCGTAGACATAATTTTAATTGTGCGTTCAGGTAACTGCCAGAAGAGTTGCCAAAGTGAGGGTGTGTGTTCTCGTTCTCACTCATTTGCAACGTCTCTCATCTACTTGTCGTTCGTGTCAAGAGTGGCTGGACTGAAAGTTTACCTAGTGAGTTAGTACTGTGCTTTTGAGGACTCATTTCCTCAGTGGCGCACGGCAAGCATACTCATTGAGCCAGTTTTGCTCCCAGATCAGCATGCTTACCCCTCCCGTATATGCACCTTCAGGTATATACCCCCTGAGACACATGGCGAGTTTAGCCAACCTCTCCGCGTCTCATAGGTCTCTGATTGGTTCTTCCTCTTGTACACGTAAGGTCTAGATACAAGGATTGTGTTAGCTTGTTCCACTTAATAGGTTACTAGGCCACGTCGGGAAAAAACATCGATCTTTTTCTATGGTATAAGCTTTGTTGTGATTTGCTCTCCGACCAAACAGTCACCAAGTGTGACGGAAGATAGAGCGAATCATGATCACTAGTTAAGCTTTCTCATATGCAAAGTGGAGCCGCTCCAGTGAAATTTTACACGACTGCCCTAAGAACGGATTAATTTTCACCCAAACCCTTTGGTACTATCGATCTCTGAATAGACCTAGGGTTAAAGTGGACGAGAGTTTGAGGTGCCTCTTAGGACACTCAGAACTAACTGTGGGCCTATATAGGGTAAGGGGTTGTGAGTCAAGCTGGTGAAGGAATTCTCGAGAAAATCGAAAATGCTGCGAAAGGTTCTCGCCATCAGACCTGCCGAACACCTGTTGTCGGACAATGGAAAATCCCTAGCTTATCCGCCCCCCCATCCTTTCAGTGAGGAAGTGACGCGAGAAATAGATCGGACTAATAAAAAAGATAGCTAGCGCTCGTAAGACAAGACTGACAGGAATGCCCCGGACTGCAATTAGGGCATTTAATCTTAGGTTTCCGTCATAAGCACTGGGTAGAAATGCTGTATACAATGAAATCGAGTCCATACCGATATCCTGAAGGTGAGAGATGGAAGCTGACCAAAAAATTAGTAGCTACATATCTCATGGCATACTATGGCGGTGCTTTCACAAATAAACCGAAAGAGGCGACCCGTATGGGTTGTCGTAATCCTTTTCTGGGACGTAAAACCCGACACCTATAACCCGCGTAGTGTATATTAATCGTCAGTCTGCAGAAGTTAGGCTCTCTGACGACTTAGAGATATCCAATTTTGCGAGAGAATCTCTGTCCCATATTTTTTGCCCGGATGTATAGCACAGTCTACCCTGTAGTCCTTTTTCTGCGAAAATGTAGAAATGAGATTAATTAATTAGTGATTTAATTTGCCGGTCCGGGGGCGGGAGATTCTTGTTACTGAAGGCGAAGAATAAAAAAACACTTAATTAAAAAAATCCAATAGGAACTACCACCACATTTTGTCAAAATGATTTATGTTCGATTGTCGAGATCATGTATTTTGGTCGAGGCGGCTGTTGTTCAGAGAGAGAATAGGGATCACCGATGAATTAGAGAAACATCGGGGTGATGTTGTTGATACTAATGCGTCGGCTGGCGGAGGGGGTTAAATGCACGACGAGCTAAACGTTTACGGGGAGGAAGCACCTTGCTTTGTTTGCTCATGATGATGTGCCGATATAAAGAAGTCGATTCGCAAGGGTCGTTTGATTGCCAACCTGGAATCACTCCGGGCGCCATAATAGCATTAATGTTCTCCGCTTCAATAAACTCTGCAGTATACAGGACCTCTATATTTAGTAGCTTTCACAAGTGGGTTCGTTTTATAAAGCGTCGCAATAAGAGTAGCAAACTAACTATCTCATGCAGATAGCGACTAATAAGAAGGTGATCGACGTGCGAAGTTATCATGACAATGCATTCAATAATTTCTTGGTTTCTACAATCTTTTGGTGAGTAACTCATTTCTTTTTCTTTCCTATAGATTTTTTGAGACGGGGGGGAGGGATTCTCTCACAGGAAATGCACCGGCTCTTATCGGTAGAACCTGTGATCCGCTGCTCTCCCAACTACCACGATGAGAGTGTGTGTGTGATATAGTGTCAACGTTTTTTCATTATGTTATTAACAATGATTCTCACCTGACCGTACTTCACTAACGCTCATCGAGTTCTTCTGATGTCTCAATTGATTTCATTTTAGGTTTTTTCCATAGTAATTACATGGACTCTTCTAAATTGCCTTAATTGAATGTACGGAGGCAAGTTCCCAACCCTATCTCCGCTACTCCTCCTCAAAGACCTGTATTTTACGTAATTTCCGGGGGATTCACTGAAACTCACATGATAGCCACGTTGTCACTTTCCTATTTTAAATTTTGCTCTAAATGATATTTTGAATATCTTATTAATCTTCTACAGGGAAGGGGATCCTCTAGGTTAGCTCTTGCATACTAGTATACGCTTTAGAGTTATGCTTATTTTTCCATCGAGCATGAATGAGGACTCTCCTCAACTCTTATGAGGTAGCTCACATATCAAACTGAGAAAATCTGTCTTTTTCTCGTACTAATACTCCTCCCTCCCCCCGCGAAGGCCACTACATAATGTTATACACGTAAACATATAATTTCCTCAGATTGATGTTGCTATGTACTATATGTTAGCTCAAGCTTGACAATTACAGCGATACAAGTCTTGATAGTTTACTTGCGCAGTTGCTAAAAACTTTTTTAGGAAATCTTCTTTATATAACAATTTAATCTGAGAGCGGTTATCTCCCTCGAGTGCCATTGTGATGGTTCTCATTTCTTTGAAGTTTTTCCCAATACTTTTGGCACTACACTTTATCACTTTTAAAATAAGTATTTAACTGTTCATGTGTGTCCCGGCATATTTGCCAGACAGTTGGTTTTGAGCTCATGAGAGAGAAATACTTTGGTTCTGAAGATGGCATCTGGATAGTGTGACGTAAAAAAAATTTCGGATACCGTATATGATAGTGTATAAATCTGATGGAACCCCTGGGGCTCGAGCTCAGCTGCACCTCTGCTGGTGGACCGTGTTAGTCCGAGAATCTGCTCTTTATACATGACCCAATTGCTATGTACTATTGTTACTACGCTTTGAAATACGGAGGTGTATGTAGTATAATTGGCAGTTGGTAAAATTAGATTACATATACCGCAAATACATTATAGTCATTAACTCTTCCCTCAAGGCATAGCTCTGATCCTTTGAGTGTTTTTGGCCCCAATTTTTTGGCACTACATTTGATCACTTTTTAGTGAAAGTTTATACTTTCTATGTTTTCGGATTTCCAACATTTCGTTGGAGATCACTGAAGAGAATAATTTTGTCGAAAGGCGCATTGCGTGCATAAAAATTGGTACGTATATGATTTATATTAAACAGAGAGTTGTCTATCAATCAATATTAAAGGGTAAAGGATAGTATATTATTGTTTAGGAGAGAGTTGCAGAAAATGCTACTCGAAGAAAATGGTTGTGTTGGCAAAGACAAATGCCATGTCCAAATCGAGTTTTATCATGTTAATAAACTTGTCCAAGATAAAATGTCCTGACAATCACTGAATACATCTCCATTATTATTCTGACACTCCAATATAAGTTTCATTTAGAAATCCATGCAAGTCGTTTAGGGAGGAGTTGCGGACAACGCACTGATGGGCATACATTGGTGAAAAAATGGCCCAAAGATATAACGTTCCTATTCTCCTCCTTCTTTGAGAGAGATTGAACGTTGGATTTGAGAGGTTGATTTAGCAAGTTTGAGGGCATCTTTATATATATGCATCAGTGCGTTGTATTCCACGCTTTACTTCCTCCTAATAGTAATCTCTATACTAATAGAACTAATGGCGTGTCAGAATACCATAAATGGGGTAGCTTGTTGCATTGTCCAATTATAGGATTTTATTGTTGAGGATCAATTTATTAATGATATAGGAACATGGTTGTGGACAATGTGTGCACAGTCTTGTACTTGCAACACGACTAATGTCTCGTAGATTTGCCTTTTTTCTTGCTAGCTCCTCCCGTAAGCCCAAAATATACTATATTACCCTCTATTGATTTAGACAACTTCTGTTTTAATGTAGTAATCAATAACTTATTACCCAATTTTTAGTGTCACAGATGCGCAGTTTTCGTTACATATATTATGTCATCATCTCTATGGCTCATGCTCAAAACCGACGGCGAAACAATAGTTTTAGTAGAGCGTTGACGGAATATAGCGCGCGAAGAACATGATCTAAGTAGACTGTTTATAAAAAATCGTGGATCCAACAGTGTTTAAAAGTGCCAAAAGATATTGAGGCCATTAAACTCAAAGGGATTCATCAGAGCTATTGCACTGAGGAGACTAATTACGTTTAATTATTGATCATGAATATTCAATATTAACTCTCACTGCAATTTCGACTACACTATCTTCGTATTAATCAAGCTAGTCTAACAATAGTCACAAGCAACTGGGACTGTAGAGACCCTCGGGGCGACTAACAGTCCAAACAGCAGACGGCCTCGACCCAGCTGCCGTCACTAATATTAAAAATCATATTACTTTACGGTAACCAATTTTTATGCACCGATGCGCATTTTCGACACAATTATGTACTCTTCAGTGATGCCAATACGAATGTTGGAAATCGAACACATTGAAAGTAAACTTTATGAACAAAGTCGATCAATTGTTCAATTGAGTCGTCTCTCCTATAACAAGAAAGGACTTAGGCTAAGGCGCCGAAGAAACATTCAAAAGCTGATATCTCAGCGCTTTATTTGCGTTGCTGAACTGAGGAATGAGATCCTTATTTTTTTGTGATAGATGAATTATCTAATTCGTTTACCATACGAGAACAGATTAAAACTAGATTCGGTATTTCCAGCTAAAGGTATACATAGATACATAGCAAGCTGTTATGACAACTGAGGAAACAGGCATGCAACTATGTTTTGTCATGATTCATGTTGCAAGTGCCTCGCGGATACAAGTGAAGGTGCGGTGTTCTCTTTTGGGGATACTCTCAAGTCCTCCCTTAAAGTTTGACCTACTTTTCAAAAACTTAGAGATTGGCCATAACTTTTGAATGGTAAGTGAAAGATTTTTCATTTTTCACATCCATAATCCTTTTGGCAAGCCCCTTTCACTGGCATGTAGAATCTGGGGGCATCGTTGTTTCACAAGCACATCTTGTTTTTAGGGTGGATGGGGGTTCCCTACTTGATGAACGCGAATCCTAGCTGGTACATTTGTGGTTTGCCTTAACTTCTGGTTTTTATTTCATGTAGGAATTATGAAATTGATCACTATTCGTTATCTTCACTTTTTCATGTTGATATGTGTTAGTATTCACTATTGAATGTTAGAGTGATTATACGTGTTGTTTAACGTCCCTCTTGACAATGTTCCACGGATATGGAGACGTCACCAATGCTGGTGATGGGCTGCAAATTTAGGCCTGTGCTCGGCGCTCATGGCCTTTGATCAGGGAGGGATCATTGGAATGTTTGAGTTGATTAGGAATCTTACTTTCAAAATAGTATATACAAAATACGTCATCAAGGCGGG
>CAJDSM010007927.1:337-11872 GCA_903981925.1 Ostrea lurida | reverse complement strand
AATAATATTGCCTATAAATTGAATTTGCTTTTCATATGCAAGATCACAGACAATGTTGTAGGCTGGTGACGGTGAATTGCATACTTCTTTAAAATTGTTAAAGCTCTTTGCATGTATATTATGTTCCACTTTATATTCTTCCTTTACTGAATAAAGCTTTAAAAAGCAGTTATATTGCAATCTTAAGTTTAGTAAATATGTTTTGAGTTAAAGAAGTTTTTAATTCACGCTTTATGTCATATTTATTGTCTGTCTCTTTCAATCCAT
This sequence comes from Ostrea lurida, assembly GCA_903981925.1. Taxonomy (NCBI): domain Eukaryota; kingdom Metazoa; phylum Mollusca; class Bivalvia; order Ostreida; family Ostreidae; genus Ostrea; species Ostrea lurida. Next base: position 11,605 of record CAJDSM010007927.1, on the reverse strand, counting down.
TTGGTGCTTTTTCTTAACAAATGTGTCCCCCCCCCAACAAAAACACTCAACACCCCCCCAAAACCCAAAAACAAAACAAAAAACAAAAACACATGCACCGTATATACATTCCTCTGTCTTCATTTAAAACTTTGGCGGTGGTATGTGGCAGTTAGTCAGAGCATTTGCCTAGCATGCAGAAGGTTGGATGTTCAAATCCCAATAGTGACAGCCCGGTAACAGGTGTGATCAAGTGTCACGGGTCATTGGATATTACCATATAAACGGATAAACTGTGCCACAGTGGTTGTGGCACGCTGAAGAACCATCACTGCTCAACAGGTGACCCCCCGATCATTGGTAAAAGTTTGCTATCCTTCACCGGTAATGTTGACGTCTTCATATAAGTAAAAGATTCTCAAGATGACAATCTAAACAGCGATTGAAAACAAAATCGGTCCATTAGAAAGGTCAATGAGTGAACCCAAAGCTGAATTATCGGATCTGAAAACAAGTGTGGAAGTCATGAGTACGCTTTTTGATGAGGTGAAAATGAAGTGTGAGTCTAATGAGAAATCCAGATCAGAACTTTCATCTAAGATATCCGATTTAGAGAGCAAAAATACTGAACCTTCATGTGATTGACCAAGTGTTTTCAAACGTATACAGCTCTTTAAGTCCACCAATAAAACTGATTTGTTCAACCTATCAAATTTTATAAAATATGCTTTATCATTTAATTTTATTTTAAGTGATTACCTAGCGCCGATTCTCGTTGGTTAAAACACCTTTTAAGAATTTAAGAATTCGTGCATTGATGAGTTTTACCGTCTAAAATTCGGTGATACCTGCATCACCCGAAAAATATAAGATTCATTTCTTATATCTAGTAGAAATGTTATTATGTAAAATTTATTAGATCAACCTCCTGTACGAGGGTTGTCCGTAAAGTTCGTGGACAACCTTGATAAAAACTGACAAACATTGATAAAGTATATGAAACTAACATTTTCGTTAAATTCATGTTTTATTATATTAATAAGCAAATTTTCATTACAAACAAAGAGCATTTAGTTATAATTCTATCAAACACAAAAAAGACACAAACGCATACCCAGAGCAGTAAAAACAAAAATGACTTATCCACGTCAGAACCTCAAGACAGTAACTTTTTCGAGCAACGGTAGTATCACCGTTAAACCAACACGCCCATCCTTTCTTATAATCGTTTATTCAGTCATCAAAAATGTGTACTATATTCTGGTTTCAATTAGTCGTCATACATGATCATGGAGTAGAAATATAATGAACCGAAGTCTTTAGAAATCATATTCCCTGGCTAATTCCGAGCTGTTAGTCGCCGCTTCACTGTCAAGCACGTCATGAAAGTTCATTTTTGCAGCACTGCAATCTTCGGAAAATGCTTCTTCACGCAATGTCATCCAGAAACTTGCCTATCGTCCACAAATCTTCTATATCGCTTAAACACTAATGAAAACCCATATTATAATGTTTTCCCCACCGGTTAATGAATCCATGGGGCTCTTGGGGGGGTTTTCCGCTATTTTAAAAACAATTTTTCGCTGCTCTCTGCTCCACCTTTTCCGAAAACGTCATTTTTTGAACAATGACGAAACTGTCTAAATAGATCCAAACCTCGATATATCTGCTATTTTGATACTTTGAACGGTCAATTTTTGCAGGTTTGACATTAAAACTCTACTAAAGAATAACCCCAAATCGCTAAGATTATATTGTATAAAACTAGTGATCACTGATAGAATGCCATGACACATATAATTCAAACACATCAAGATTCGATAGTCACTAAATCCCACGAATAGTCAGTGCAGGGTGCAAATTACATGGTACCCTATCACGGACATGAATCCGAACGATCCTATAGTTGTATTTGGGGTATTGTCTCAACGGTTGTAATGCCTTGTAGCGGAGAATGGGAGTAACTGACATGTTTTTCTGTACTTGCCGAACCCTCGGTACCACTCCCGGATTCACAGCGTCATTGAGAACCACAGGGCAGGTCGAAATGATTATAGTAATAAGCCACGTGAATTTACCATCGTAGTTCCTAAAAGTTAGAATCTTCTAGATTGGTAAGACCATTAATCTTCCAACAATACTGAATGGTTTCCTAATGGAGCACTAATCTGGCGCCCAACTTATTGCCAGTGCTTATTTTGGATTTTGCGTGACGAGGCTACTTAGTATATTAGTTGTAGGGTGTTACATAATAAAACTGTTACGGGAGAGGTCTAGAATAATCACAAAAGAGCAGATATGATCGTATTGACACTCGATTTGTCCTTGCAAATCATATAAGTCGAACTTTCACCAATTTCCTTGTGTAATTCGTTGTAAAAACTTTGATATGTGCGTCAATTATAATCTGGTTTCCTGTCGCTGGTGAGGTTGGAATTACTCGCATCAGCGACAGCGGAGGCATATCAAGACTCTTTATGGGCAGCCGCACCCATGCACCGAGTGAGACCACGGCATGTTGTGGCAGAGAGAAGAGGTACCACACCAGAAGTGCTGCCTTAGACTACTCAACAGACAGGCAACTACATGCTCCTTGCCTTCTAACGTGCGGGGATTTATTCAGAGGATTACAAAGTTACTGCTAAATGTTCATTCCGGTGTTATGAGACTAAAGGTTATGGTGCTCCAAGTCAGCGTAAAAAGTGCAGGGCGTTGTTCAGCCTTTAGTATAATAATTTTCAAATACTTTAAAGTTTCATCAAAGTAATTATACACAAAAATTTTAAAATAATGATACAATTTGAATTTCTTTAATGACATATGTGTATAGTGGGAATTTAATGGCGTGTAAATCAGTTGATCAAAGTGGAGACATTCATTAAGTGATGGAGTTTTATCTTTACAGAGGTGAAATGATCAACAAATGGCAAACGTTTTCGCGAATTGGACTAGAATATATATTCCAGTGCGCTAAAACAAATACTTGCTAAACGTTACGAGAGACAATTTATATCCTTCTCCTCAGTCTTCGACATTGTAAATATAAGTCTAATGACCTTAATGATGTGAGTGGAGGTATAGGGGATTTCGGTAATGTAGACGGTTCTCTACAGGTTCTCTCAATTCATACTTAATATATTTATCAATTTTGGCATACTTATTATCAAAAGTTACATTTCAATTCTTAATTATTTCCATATAACGTCAAGGAATTGTAATACGCACAACAGGAGTATAATCGATGAAACTGCACTATACAATTTATGAATTCTTTATCAATAGAAGGATTCGGTCGTAAAAATACGAGGAAAATTAATCAAATGTATTTCACTATAGATAATACATCAGTAGAAGTATGGACTGTAGAGACTTATTTTGTAACTAACTCAGATTAATTAATTTCGCCATTAGAACGAGATCTCTGACGTGTGTAATAGTTTCCAACAACAATCAGAATTTGTGCTAAATTAATGGTCCTGCTTGCATAATCTAGAAATTAGCAGGCAACCTTTCATACATATTTTATTGTTAATCAAAGTACTATATATAATTCAAGGCTATAAAATGCAGTGATAGGGTGGCATCGTTTACATTCAATAACCAATTTGAATTAACAATAAGGGTTCGTGCATTTTAATCGCATTCTTATCAAGATATCCGATATTTCGTATTTCATCATCGTAAGAGACGATAGTAATACAAATATCATACCAAAAATAAAGAGAAAGTAAGTATTGGAAGTTTTTTATAGTGTATCATTTGTAAACCGGAATTAGAAAAGTGCCTGTTTTCTGATTATTATTGCTCAAAGACTCACTTAGATGTATTTGCTTATTAGTGATGATTTATGATGAAGAATGACTCACCATGCTAGTTATCTATACATCGATATAATAGTCTGAAGTATATTAACCGTATTCGACACCGCATTCTATTGGTATTACAGATATGTCCAACATGTTACCCCCGGCCCATACTCATATTGGGGTTAACCAACCTATTAAGTTCTAACTTTTATTTATCGTAAGTAATATAGCTACTTTGTTTTTGAAGAACATTAAATAAGATTTCTATGTCACACTATGAAAGCTAATTAATACTTTATGTGGCAATTATTCAGAGTGAGACTTACATGTGAACGATAAATTTGCAGTTGATATCTATTAAATTTGCATTAGTTTCATTTAGTTCACAAAACTACCTTAGTAATAAAAATAATATGAATCAATGAAGAAATCTTTTGGACTAATTAATGAATTAACCCGTGACAATTAATGACAGATTCAAATCAGTTTATGAATATGATTATTAAAAAAAAAAATAATCCCACAAACAATAACAAACCCACCAACAAAAATAACAAGACCCGCCTCTCCATTAACTGAACTCAAAACTGTAAATCAACTGATTATCGGGTGGATGTATGTAAATTTCAAGGTGGTGACAAATAGGAATAACGACAACTCAAATCTCCTCATCTGTTGTAGACCTAATAGGCATGATTGTGTTCCATTCATATTTCAATCATGCAAATTAGTTTTTAAACACAACTAGTATACCTTATGGCGCTGATACTTTGTATCGACACTTGTCGTTTTCATCTGTCACGCAACTCGTAATGAATTCCTTGTTCCATACTATAACCTATCATATACTGATCCCAAACAAAACAGAAGTAAAATCCATTTGTACAATCTAACACATTTTTCATTGTCTAGTCTCCTCCAACACTTCTGATTTGAGATCTGTTTCTTGAAAATATTAAGTAAATAAGAATTTCAGAGTTTATATAAACAGCTGATTTACTAAATAAACGTGTTGAATACCCCCGATACTCAACTGAATAGGCTATGTCGTGCGCGATATCATGTATCTTCCACGAAAGTCGATCGTATTACACGGAAAAGATAATCGTCCTTCGTACTTGATATCACCCGCATATTAGATTAGTTCGTAAAGAATCAATGATTTACGTATAAATATATGTATGACTTCTCCTCTGGCTTTAATAGAGCTGACAATGTGTCTTCGACACAGTAATACACTATGAAAGCATTTTTCCAGATAAATATCATATATTTCTGTTTTTGTTTATAACCATTTTCACATGGATATGGTTCCTGATAGTTTCATAAAAATGACTTACATGATAAAATATGTTTTTGATTATCAAATATTTTTGCTTTCTAAAAAAAATTCAATTTCTAGTTTAGGATTTCTGGATAATTAGATAACTAAATGTAGATTTTTCTTTTTTATTATTTATAAAATCAACTTCGGGCACAGCTGAGATTGAGCTTGCCTTCTCAATTACGGTTGCTGCACCATTTTTGCCCATTCATTCCCATCATAATATAAAAGTTTATCTTATTTGTGTAATATAATATTTCCTATATCTCTTGATTATATACAGTATTGTAAGACGCAAAGAAATGTGCAAATATAGTTATTAGGGTATCCCTACCAATTTTACGAGTTTCTTTGAAAAAGAACTCAGTTCAGATCTTACCATGTATTTAAGAAGTTGGATGTTATCCAATATCCTATACTCTGCCTTTGAGGTTCGAAAATATATGTTTATCCATACTTCTTCGGTCTGATTAACACATAGGCTTATGTACGTCCTCGTAGCAATGGTGCATCAATCATAACTGATGATAATACGATAATATACGGTGCCAAACTGTTTGGAGCACCAGATGCGGCATTTCGACAAAAATTATGTCTCTTTAAGTGATGCACAAACCGAAATGTTGGAAAATCCGACAACATGAAAGAGTAAATTTTCTAAACGTGATCAATGTAGAGCCAAGGACTGGAGCCAAATACTTCGTAAGGATCCGAGTATGCCATGAGGGAGATAATCTTAATTTATATGAATTTCTAATTTTAATAACTAATTGCAATTACTCATATCCGTATTCAAGCTAGTAACAATAGTACAAGCAACTGGGCTGTAGAGACCTCGGGGAAACAGTCCCACCAGCAGAGGCCTCGCCCAGGGTCATAATATAATGATATACGGTACCAATTTTGATGCACAATGCGCATTTACGACAAATGATGTCTCTTCAGTGAGCTCAAAACCGAAATGCCATTGTCCTCGTAGCAACATGCTTCATAACCATGATAACAACATATTGTTCTTACTGGGTTTTTGCGAATCCATGGAATAATTTGGATTCCAAAAACTTGCCCTTGGAATAAAAGGCCAGTATGTATATTTTCCTACAAATTTCTTATGATCACACTTTACAACTAAAGCGGAACATCGCAATAATAACGTAAAGATACATCTAAAAACTCTATTATATTTACAACTTCATTAAGTGACGAGAGTGTGAATGTTTGCTATTATAGTAATCATTGTACAATCTATTCCTGTCGATGGAGTGGCCCGTGTGCACTATTAGTGGTCTGCAATACTAACCCCGGTAAAATTTTCAGGGTTCTGTTGTTGGTCTTCTTATAAGGCACGCCATATCTCAGCTCTGCCTTATATAAGGAAAATATCAATTTTTTTCCTCAGAGATGTATCTACAATTATAAAGAACCCTTGATTAAATCTCAAAAATTTACGTAATGTAAAAAATATGGGTACAAAACCGAAGGCTTGTTTTTTAATATGCATATATAATTTGTTTGTCTTGGAAAAAAAACCATGACCGAACTAATATTAAAACGCTTTTCGTACGAAAATGAATAATACTTAAGTCCTTTTTTTTTAAGACTTTCGACTTCTATATTCGAACTTTTTAAAAGCAAGGTAGCGCTTATGTGTTACTTCAAGTATTTTTCACTTCGGATTACCGTCAACTACAGGCAGAATCTAGAGTCCCCGTGTAGCAACCAATCAACGGGGTACCAGTTTAGAGTCCCCTTTAAACCATAAGCTACCATAAATGCTTCTGCGTTTTCCCGTGGGGCGGAACGACTCTGGCGGAAGTTTGTGTTTAAACAAGATGGATGAATTCGTCGATTGCATGGGCGTCATTTGAAGAATATATCCGCCAACAATAGATATTATGAATAGAAACTAACAAATGTAATTAATTAAGCCTTTAAACCGTATATAACTTTATGTGTTAATGAAAGAATTCAACGTTGATATAGTTTAATTTGTGAAATATGATACAATAACAGCGGACCGTGATAGAAATGTTACAAGTGAACCATTTTTACTTGCTATGATCAACTGAGCCATTACAAATCTTTTCAAAATTGGATGAAGCATCCTTTGAATAAAGGGAGCTCATATATATTTAATTTTGAGGTCTCTGCACGCCTGAGGTTTAAGAAGCGGGCAAAAGTGGATCATTTTCCCAACCAATATTTTTCTCTACAAACCGCACATTTCTGAGAAGAACTAAATACATAGTGATGGTAAAGCAGGAAGGCTTCCCACCAAAATTTGTGATCTCCCGGATAGGGGTTTCTGGATCCAGGGCGGGACCAAACTTGGTAATAGTAATTATAGTAAAGTCGATTATTGTCTCTGCGCTCATAGGAAGATTTCCCTCTAACCTAAGAGTCACCATATCATACAGTTGGACTCATCTGGGACGTGTATATGTTCCCTTTGAATTTGGGTCAAAGGTCAAGTGACTGGATCAAAGTAGCAATATGGTTTTCCGGGTTAGATTATCCTTGCTAAATAGAGTCACACATTATGCAGTATACTACTCAGAGCAAAATGTTCTTATCTAAGAAAGTAACGAATCAGTGATAATTTCGTAAGTCAAATATAAAAACAAGATTGGGCAATCACGGACCCTGGAAACCAGAGGTGGGAATCCAGGTGCCCTAGGAGAGTAAGCATCCCCTGATTGACGGTCACACCCGCGTGAGCCATAGTCTTGATCAGGTAAACGGAACAGTTCGTTCAAAATTAGTGTGTGAAATAGACGGCTTAACAATGGGTCATTGATGACACACAGTCAGCACATTTGCCAATGATAGGTCTATTGGTCAACTAATTTGTACCTACAGACCATAGAATTCGAAAATGCCTGCTTTAACACGTGACTGTTGAAACCCCTGCACAACAACTTTGTCTGTAAAGTAGCTTGCCTCGATTTCAAAAACTGATTATTATCGCAGAACAAAGCTCTTGCGTATCGATAAAGTTGAGAGATCTACACACCGTAAGCAGGTGAAGATGGAATATTTGCTACCAATAATGGAAGTTTGACGATGGAGGAAGCCTGGAAATCTGCCCGTTTGTCATACAAGTTGAGTAGTTAGTTTTTGGCCGTTAATGCAATGTTATCGAATTTCGGGGTTCAAGAAGGTTCCAAATACAACTGGACTCAAAGCAAGCAATACGGTTTCGGGCTCATCAGCATAATTCTTTCTACCTATAGTCACATCTTAATCATACTTATAAATACCACATAGGGGGAGGTCAAAGATTTCCTCTATCGAATTTGGGGTCAAAAGGTCACAGATCAAGCTTAATTGGACATTAACGGTACAATATGGTTTAAATTAAAATTCTTGAATTAGCTTAGAATTATCCTTTGTGAAGATTGAAATGATAGTCCTTCTGTTATATGAATGGAATCATATGTATTGAAAGATATATACATTACAAAGACAATTTCCTTATTATTATCTTTATAAACAGCTATTACTGGACTAGTCCTATCTCAAACATTTTGACTTCTCTTAATAACAAATATATTTCCTATATAAATTGAATTATGCTTTTCATATGCAAGATCAACAGAACAATGTTGTAGGCTGGGTGAACGGTGAATTGCATAACTTCTTTATAAAAATGTTAAAATCTTTTGCAATGTAATATTGTTCCGACTTTATATTCTTACCTTTATCTGAAGTAAAGCTTAAAAAGCAGTTATATTGCATCTTAAGTTTAGGAGTAATATGTTTTGAGTTAAAGAAAGTTTTTAATTCACTTTGCTTTTGTCATATATTTATTAGCCTGTCCCTCTTTCAATTCATTTGGTGCTTTTTCTTAAAAATGTGTCCCCTCCCCCAACAAAGACCATCACACCATCCCCAACCCAAAACACAAAAACAAAAACACATGCGACCTTATTACATTCCTCTGTCTCATTTAAACTTTTGGCGGTGAATGTGGCAGTTAGTACAGAGCATTTGCCTAGCATCAGAAGGTTGGATGTCAAATCCCAATAGTGTACAGACCCCCGGTACAGGTGTGATCAAGTGTCACAAGTGTCATGGATGCTCCATATTCTCCTCTATCCTGGCCTACCCCGCGTACATTTCTACTCACTACTACAACCGGATACAACTGGTGCCACCCACAGGTGGTTGTGGCGAACGCTGAGAAACCATCACTGCTTCAAACTCAGTCTAGTTGACCCCTTTCCGATCATTGGTAAGCAGTTTGCTATCCTTCACCGGTAATAGTCTGCTACTGGTTATATCTACACTATCATAACCGCCATATCCAACCTGACAAACCACGGCATTCCATGATTCTCTTTGCGTACCATGCTCTACCTACTTTCTTTCACATCTCCCAACGACTCGGGCCCGGCCCGGCCCCGCTCAATCCCTCCTCTCACTACGTCTCCTGCTCACCCCTATGCTTATATTTACATACCTTCTTACTTTATTTCTTTCCTTCTCTTCATATCCTTCTCTCATCTACTTTAGCGATGGTAAAACAAAAGCGGGTCCATAGAATAGGTCAATGATGAAACCCAATAATAAAGCTAGAAATATATCAGTAGATCTGAAAAACAAAGTGTGGGAAAGTCATATTGATACGTCTTTTGATTGGAGTGAAAATGGAGTGTTGAGTCTAATGAGAAATTCCCAGATCAGTACTTTCATCTAATAATACTCGAGATTTTAGAGAGCAAAATCTGAACCTTTCATGTGATACGTTGCACCCAGTGTTGTTCCAAACGTAATAAACCAGCCTCTATTAAAGCTCACCAACAATAAACTCTGAGTATTTGTTCAAACCTATGTAAATTTTTATAAATATGCTTTATCATTTAATTTTATTTAAGTGATTACCACGGCATTCTCGTTGGATTAAAACACTTTAGAAATTTAAAAGAATTCCGTGCATTGATAGTTTTACCGTCAAATTCGGTGGGATTACCTGCATCACCGAAAATAATATAGATTCATATTCTTTATTAATAGACCATGTTATTATGTAAAATTTATTAGATCAACCCCTGTCGGGGTTGTCCTAAAGTCGTGGCACCTTGATAAAAACTGACAAACATTGATAAGTACTAATGTGAAACTATAAACATTTCGTTTAAATTCATAGTTTTATTAATCTAATAAGCAATTTTCATTACAAAAAGAGCATTTGTTATAATTCGATCAACCACATAAAAGACACAAACGCATACGCCAGAGAGTAAATAAATAATTGACGCTTATCCAACGTCAAAAACGCCTAAAGACAGGTTACTTTTTTCGCAACGTAACACCGTTTTTAAACCTCACACGCAACATTTCTTATATCGCTTTATTTTCAGTCACAATAATTGTACTTAATATTCTGGTTTCCATAGTTAAGTCATACATAGATCATGGGGGAATATAAATACATGACCGAAGTCTTTGAAATTCCCATAATTTCCTGCAATTCACGAACTGTTAGTCCGCCGTTACTGTCAGCACGGGTCATGAAGTTCATTTTGCAGCACTGATGCAATCTCGGAAAGATGTCTTCCTTTTCACGCAGTCATCGCCAGAACTTTTTCCTTCCGTCCCAAATCTTCTATATCGCTTAAAAACACTAATGAAAACCCATATTATAATGTTTTCCCCCGCAACGTTTAAGGAATCCATGGGTCTCTGTGGTGTTTCCGATAATCTAAACCACTTTTTATCTGCTTGTCTGCTCACCTTTTCCGAAAACGTCATTTTTAATCAATGACGAAACTGTCTAAATAGATCCAAACCTCCGATATATCTGCTATTTTTGATTACTTTGAACGGTCAATTTGCAGGTCTATGAACTTAAAACTCCTTGGCAACTACCATAATGTAAAACTCATCTCATTTCGCGGAATTTACAAAATCAAATGAACTGTGAGACGACAAACAACTTTTTTCATTAAAATGTTTGCCTTGCTCGGGTCACCATCCAAGTCTAATACGACTCATACTTGTAATTATACTGTCAGATCGGACAATTTCTATTTTAATTATAATCACATATAGTAAGGATTTATAAATATGCTAATAATACCTATATAGTACTACTTTTTATATACAACTAAAGCTCTGTCCACGAACTTTACGACCAACCACTTGAAATAATCTTTA
>CAJDSM010007900.1:0-14358 GCA_903981925.1 Ostrea lurida | reverse complement strand
ACGAAATATTTACCAATGCAAAATCAATCGATTAAAATAGCCTACTTTGTTGTTTATCCCCTTTATGAACAAGACACTAAAATTAATCTTGGTTTAACACGGCGTTTTCTCAAAAAGCCAGAGAAGTAAATTATAAGATGCAATATGAACATGATATTTCCTCTGGGGGAAAAAGTCGCTTGGCATGTGGCGAAAGGATTTGTCAATATCTAGTCGCCCACAGCAAATTTTGCTTCGCATTGGCGAGTGGTTATTCCACAAACACTGTGCACTGGGACCGACAAGCCGTGTACATGAGGCCATATACCCTGTCAAGAATTAGATGGGAAATACAAAAATTGGCTTCCCATAGTTAACCGCCTGTAAATGAATCGTTACGTTTTGCATTTATCCATCTTATAATTTTGAGTATCTCAAAATTATTTGTAAAAGTACATTACTTTACTTTGATAATTATTACCAAAAACTCCGCTCATGGACCGTAATAACAAATTAAAACGGTTGCGTGTTTTGTAAACAAGTTTTACCGTTTGTGACGTCTAGTTGAGACGACTGCGCACCATTTGGTTTTAAAAGGCTGAATATTTAACGTTGCGTGCCTTAGAATTTCACAAAACTTTTTTATCACATTAAATGCAATGTTATATTTAAGAAAAATTCCAATTGTTCTTTTAAATTATTAACTGGAAATGGCCGGAATAAATGTTGTACGTAATAAATTAAGATTTTCTTCTCCAACTTTCCTTTTTTCCTCAAGCAGTCCTTGCCCTTTCTAGCTCTTTGACTGTAAATTTCAATGATCGCTCTGAAGTAGTACATATTTCGTTATATAGATTCTTGCAGGGTATATGGACTCATATTCCCTGTCAAGTGTATTTCTCCCTCGCCTAGCGCTCGGGAGAATAATAAACTTGACAGGGATATGAGTTCCATATACCCTGCCCAAGAATCCATAAACTAATATATGTACTACTGCAAGAGAAAAATGTTAGACATGATTGGACGACAAGCCGTGTACATGGAGGCCATATACCCGTCAAGAATAGATGGGAACAAAAATGGCTTCCATAGTTAAAACTCTTCGTAAAAGCAATCGTTACTTTTTGCATTTATCACCTTTATAATGTGAGTATTCTCAAAAATTATTTGAAATTACATTTACTTACTTTGATAATTATACCAAAACTCCGCTCATGACGCGTAATTAACAATAATATGGATGCATGTTTGTAAACAAGTTTACCGTTTTGTGATGTCAAGTTTGAAGACGGACTGCATCATTTGGTTTTAGGGCTAATAAACGTTTGCATGCCTAGATTTCACAAACTTTTTCACATTAAATACAATGGTTATAATTTAAGAATAAATAACAATGTTCTATTAACTGGAAATTGCCGGATAAATGTTGTACATAATAAATTCAGATTTTTCTTCACTCAACTTTCCTTTTTTTCTCAAGAGTCCTGCCCCTCTAGCTCTTTGATTTGGTTTCATATGTTCTACTCAGAAATCTGTCTTCGTCGTCTCTTGTTCCAAGACTCCAAGTACCATTATTCGAACGACCATATACAAATAATTATTCTACAAGTGGGTAATCTTGACATTAACCATCCAACTCTCACCCCCCTTACGCTTACTCTCACCCCCGCTGGTCTAGGATATGGATTTTCTTGGCAGAGGTGGTTTTTTCGGTACTGGTTACTCCATTATCACCTGTTCATAACATGTGTATATATCTCACACTCGCTCTCCGGATACCAAATTAGATACACCTGTATTCAATTACTGTGACTCTTCTTGATAGGAAGCGGCAAAATTATAATTGGGTTCTGGGTATCTTCTTGTCAACGATGGATGGGGTTCTAATAGTTCCCGTGTCAAGCAGTTTGCCAAAAGATATGTGACCCATGCTATACTTTAAGTTTCTTATTTGGTAAAATCCAATAATAAACTAAAATAATAAAAATTAATTTCACAAAGAATCGAGTAACTTTTAATCTCATTTTTTTATACTTGTTGATCTTCAAGACTTGCAGTCATTGGAGGCAATTTAGATTATTCTATTCCCTTTCGTAAACTTAGTATTCATGATATAACTTAATGTTATTTATTATTATTAATGTATATCTATTTACCACTACTCAACTCACCACTAGTTCAATATTAGGATGTATAATTCTTCGTCATGTGATCTGTGCACATTCTGATCACATGATACTTTTAACATACTATCACAGGAACGTCATGTATATATGCTTGCACATAAAAAATATATATACAGCTTTTACCGCAAAAAATAATAAAAGCTAATTAATGAATTGCAGGCAAACTCGCCACCTATATGAAAAGAATCTATTTTTGTTATTATTATAGACATACATATGTAAAGAGAACATTTTTCTTAATTGTTTCTTTTTGTCATATCATACTTATAACTTTTTTCGTCTGCAGATAATGATTGTGACTACATGTGTTTCTACGAAACTTTTCCAGCGCTTTGATAGGATAGAGTCTGAATTTAACAAGAAGCTTCGTGTCAATATATTAAAAGATATCTCAAGTATAGATCAAGTGACCAGAGGGATTGTCGGAACTTGTATGCTGCTCGTAGACTTTTTACGGTAAGCACATGAGTGGATGAAAAGGGGTTTGGCTTTTTGTTAGATATTTTTTTTTTCATTATATTGTTTGTTTTCTAATACATTTGTTTCGTTTTTTGTATTGTTTTTTGATATATATTGTTTTTTTCATATTCTTTAAAATTCTTAATATATTTAAAATCGTTAATATATTTTACCCGGGGTATAATAGGTTAGTCTTAATTCAATAAAGGAGTTAAAATTAAGGGATGTTAAGCACCCATCATTAGCATTTCATCACCTAATACACGTTTAAACTGATACGACAGTTAAAACATTATAAACCATATAATATTCCTCTCATAAAATATGTATGTGATTTGGTATATACATAGTACTTAATTTATATTTTAATAACACCATTTATTTGATTTTCGGTTTAGGTTCCTGGTATGTAAGTCAGTGAAAAAAATTTACCATTCATGGGCAACACAGGAACTATAGCCCAGTGAAATTAACCGCCTTCCAATATGAGATAGTGGAGATTACATGACGTAACCGCGGGTAGCCCGAGCTAACTGTTCCGTGTTAATGCCATCGAACAAGAGTCCGGTGTTCATCGATAAAGAATGCGACTGAGCTTTATGATTGAAACCACATATAAGTCAAGCTATACAATACGGCCCAAATTGGGATCTAGGTTTTTAGAATTACAGTTAATAGTTCTCAGTTATGATCATTATCTCTCCTTGTCTTGTCGATCATAAGATTGGCCTGACTAATTGAAGGAAAAAAGAAAAGGCGGGGGTCTCTCTAACAGCTGGTACGCGATATGAGACAGCAAAAAATTCGATATATATAATGCAGCACATCGCAAATGGGTGAGATCTCGCTAGTCACAAGACTGGACGACCACCCATGGCCATGTGCGGCCTACTGGATATAAAATCCCCCCCTGCTCGAAACGTCAGTGGTGAATAGGTCTTCTTTTAATTTACTTGATACCAGGAAATATATTGTTACGAAGTTAAATATCTTATTGATAACACACAAATTACACTATATTAACATAATGCAGTTTTACAATGATACATATTAATTTTTGACTGTACAGCTTATAAGTGTCATGGTAAGCAACACTAATCTACCAGATACTGTGGCCCCCCAATAGGATATTCTGAAAATCTAAACTCACTACTTCTATGTATACGACCAAACAAATAATATGGTGTGTTTCCGGTATTCCTTGACCCTATACTCAATATATGGTCGCTAAGTTATCCTCACCCATAAACTCAATTTTTATGCTCCCCGCTCCATAAAATAATAGTAGCCAAGGGTATGCATATGAGATGTTACCGCTGTTCCGTCATTCTGTCATTTCCGTTCTTATTCTGATCATCTATATCTGAGATATTTGACTAGACATTACATCGTCACATGCAATCGAATATGATCGTGCTGAAAACCCCTTCAACACAAATCAGTAACCTCAAAATTTTGATATCCAGCGCTATTACATAATCACAGGCCTCTCGCGAGTGTTCTAAGTCCTGAAGATGTTCATGGTCCTGATGCATTAATTGACAGTTAAACCCCTCTCATATGTACCAAAACTAATGGAATAAAGAATCAACAGAAATTTTCCGTTTTCCGATTCCTGATTATTACCAACTGCCAATTGGTACAAACCCAAGTCAGATATAGCCACCCAGCACTATACTCAACCACTCAAATGTTGATATATGGGAAAAAAATAACCCGAGGAAACCTTTTTCTGTCTCTTCTGTCACGCTGTAATCTGCTTAGCATATGGTTACACACATTCAACTCAAATTTGATACATGGATTACATCACCCAGGAATATGCAGGTAAAGTTTCGAATTTTGTGTTCATATGTCTTGATGATTTTGACAGAGTTAGCTCCCTTCTTTGAAGTGTAGAAAAACCTCAGAAATTTTCCGTTTCCGTTTCATTATCTCTGCAACGGTTGCACACCATTCCGCCAACTCAAATTTAGATTATATGGATTACGCCACAGTTCATGCATTTGTAAAAACTTTCAATTTTACCCTTACGAATTTCCTTCATAAGACTTCACTGTAGGTGGGTACATTCGTGTCGCACCAACACATCTAGTTTTTCATTGGGAAAAACCTCAACGTTTTTACCACTTCATGCCTGCACAGCGGACAGGTGAAATGGCATAAAAGTCCTGCGTTGTAGTATATTAAACTGATTAATTGTAGTTTATACATGGCAAAAGTTTTCAAGGAAGAGGGAGCATATCAAAAGACAATACATGATCTTTATTTTACTATTCAGAAAAAACATGTTAAATGTGCATAAAATAACAACTTCAAGTACATGGAACATATACATTTCGTCACATAAAATAAAAACAAAAACAAATGCCCTACCTACCCTACCTATTTTTTTTGGTATGAAAGAGGAAACACACATATTATTTTGTTTGGCCTTACAATATATATTTTGCATTTTTGTTGTTGTTTTTGACTGTTTTATTTTCCATTCCATGTTTTAGCAACACCCCTTTGTTGAGGCAAAATGTAAACTCTATCACTGCTCGATCAAGGGACACCTTGGTTCAATGCATAATTGTCCTGAGAAACAAATAATCTTGCTTATTTATTGAATTGCATATGATAATGAAAGAATACCATGCAAATTTTGTCCTTAGAAATATAGTGTGTTGAACTGTGTATGGGGAAATTTTCACTGTTTTGTCTGTTGAACATTTTGTTACTGTTTTTGTCTATTGTGTACTGTGGGGGGAATTTTCATCGTTTTCTGGGGGGGAGGGGGGATTTTAACCATTTTTGTCTATTGTGCACTGTGTGGGGGGAATTTTTCCTTGTATTTGTGTGTCGTTTCCTGCATATGGGGAAATTTTAACTATATTTGTCTATTTTTTACTGTATATGGGGAAATTTTCACTCTGTTTTTTGTCTATTGTTTTTTGTATATGGGGAAATTTTCACCATTTTTGTCTATTGTATTTTGTATATGGGGAAATTTACACTGCATGTGTATGTCTATGATATACTGTGCAAGGGGATATTTTAAGTTGTTTTTGTCTGTTGTTTACTGTATATGGAAAAAAATTTCACTGTATTTGTCTATTACATGTATAATAATGTATTGTGTGAGGGAAATACAGTGATCCCCTGCTATATTGCCCGCCGTTACAATGCCACCCCCTGCATATTGCCAAAAAATTTCAAGTCCTGTTTTCCTTAATATGTAAAACTCCATTATAACGCCATCCGCCAATGTATTTACAGGTACAGATTGGTCAAATACCATTATATTCTGTATTGAGGGTCCTCTGTACTATGATTTGAGTTTGAGGAAAATTTATGGACAGATACAGGGGTTTGACACTTTTCAGATTTGGACTCATCATTTGGGCACAGTGGTTTTGGGCCCGATTTGGGGCCGATATTCGGCCCCAGTCCCAATCCTAAATTTCTAATATTTTCCCAATTTTGGGGGAGAAATTCCCAATCGTAAAAAAAAAAAAAAAATGTGCGAGTTATCTAAATGCCTCAACTCCATTCGCAACTACTCGGCCATTTTCCGTAAGAAAGTTATTTAATTAAAAAAAAAATAGGTGTGTTTCCGATTACATCTCAAAAATAATGTTGCTTTTATTTTTCTTCAGTAAATATTTGCCTTGCCTCACCGGAACGAAGTGTATTCATAATGAATATGTTTGTGTGTACTGATATGTGATATCGAGTGTTCAGTATGTGATTAAAAGTAAATTGAAGCAAAAAAATTACATTTTGACAACTGATTTTATCCTATTAAAAAGTGTTTAATACACGAGTCTGTCATCGGAAAGCATGAAGGACGCCATTTTAGAAATTTGAATATCGAGCCCGAACTTATTAGAGATCGAAAAACGAAGTGTACGGGAATAAGGACTGAAATTGATTTTAAGAAACTGACACCTTGATTAAGAGTGGCTCATGCAGAATCAGATAAAAGTGAAAATGAGACCAATAAATCTGCCCCTGTACCAGATTCGCGATTGTTTGCCCCTGTGAAATATGAAAGTAGGTTTAAATGGCTTTACTTGAACAGTGTTATGAATTTTCCCAATTTTTCTTGTTTTGTCGCTTTTTTCCCCAATTGAAAGGGCCCCAGCCCCCATTCCCAAATTAGTGAAAAAAAACACTGGGGCAACCTAAGTAACTGAATTTGACAACTGTTTGAGAAAAACAAATTTAGAATTTTATTAATTTTTTGACTTCCCTTTGAACTTTATGACCTCCCTGTGAACTTTATGACCTCCCTGTGAACATGATGACCTTCCTGTGAATTTATGACCTCCTTAGGCCAAAGAAAAATTATTTTTGGTTTCCCCTAACATGTGAGAAAAATTATGACCCAGCAGGCAGGGATTTTTTTCCCCAGAGCAATATTAATCTGTCATAAAGAAGTTCCTCCTATTAAGGAGAACTGTAACAAATCAGGGTGCAAAAAAACGCCTTTACATGTAGAATCAAATATAATGTAAAGCGCGCCAGTGACCAAGATCGGCAAAAAGAAAATTGTATAAAATAACACTCCGAAAAAATGACCCTGTGGGTTTATTTATTCATTCCTTTTTTAATTGATAAAAAAAGAACGACCCGACAGGTTTTGAGAGACCCGGTTGGGTTAGGGGAAACCAACAATTATTTTTCTTTGGCCTTATGAACATGATGACCTCCCTGTGAACTTGATGACCTCCCTGTGAACTTTGAAATTGTCACATGTTAAAACTGATCTTCATTTTGAGATAGACATGATCTGATTTACAAATAATAATCTGCAGCAGTTTTATTGGAATTACCATTTCATCGTGGCTGATTCTTAAAATGGGGCTATGTAAGGCCCTTATCCGACTTTTGATACAAATTTTACAATTGATAGGATTTTTTCTCTGTGTTTAAAGCCCATGTTTTTGATGTTACTGCACTGGAAAGCAATTTTGGGTTGCAATGCATTTTCATGTCTATTTTAAGTTTAATGTGTACAAAAAAAAAATCAATTTAACTCTGAGAAACTTAATCACAAAAAATTCTCTTTAAGTATATTGGCCTTTCATGTCTCAGTGTCACTGGAATTTACTGGCCCAATCAAACGCAATGTATTAACAACAGTTTTGTTTTCAGTTTCACAACAAACTCAAGCAAGAGTTAAAGATTTCATGAAACCTTTTGAAAGGGACATTTATCAAAATTTCTTTCATGTTTGATACAAGTTCACTTTCTATTAAAATTCAGATTATGATCGTTAGATATACCATATGATTCAATTCACAGAATATTTTTGAAAAAAAAAATTCAGTGATAAAAAGAAGCATAGGATAAACAGGCTTGTAAATGTAGCACTTTTAGAAGTTCGAGGTCATTTGACTGACCCTTTAATATAGTCTTTAGACCAGTGGTGAATTTTGGAGACTTCAATCGCCTTTCATATTTAACATGTTTGATGTTGGACTATGCCCTTCATCACATTTGTTGATTTTCAATGTGTTCAATGGAAATATTTCACGCATTAATTACTTCAGTCTTTCAGTTTGGGCTGATTTCATGAAGAGACATAAAAATTGTTGCAATAAATTGTTGTGAATGGTGTTTTAGACGTATGAGTAATGAAACACCCTGTAAGATAATAATTCTCAACAGAAGCAATTGTACATTAATTATCGGTATCACAATAATGCTTGTACGATAGTTTCTACATCTAACAGGATTTTAGAAAGTTTATTTGTTCTTTTAAATAAAAGGGGGGGGGGGGGTAATCAATGTTAGGTTAAAGAAATTAGTGGAAGTTTTTACCCCCACCTCCCCTCAATTTTTATCCAATATTGATCTTAAAATTCGATCTTATTCCTTAGAATGCAGAATAATTTTTTAAACACATGATACCTATATATATGTTTCTTGTATATTTGCAGAGTTCCGATTTTTGTTGTCCAGGACTCTGATTGCGTCAACTTTTAAAACATTCCACGATCTGGGAACCTTTGTAAGTACAGCTTTATTATGTTGCTAACGGATTTAACAGTAGTCATTGAAAACAATGAAGAGGAGTGCTTTGTCTGCTGATAGCAACATTATAAACTGTTAAATCACATATAATGTTAACTACAGCACTCTGAAGTACAGTAAAACAGGCATATAGTGAAGACACTTATAATGAATTTGTGTTTATTTTGAAGTAATGCTGATTTCTCTATGAGAGTAAGATAATGAAAATTTGATTGAGTATAATGAAGTTCTCATATAATGAACTGTTTTTCACTGGCCCTGGAGATTTTTCTAGAACTCTGTTATACTGTATAATATATGTCCATTTCCTAGTTCCTATTTCTTCAACTACAGTCGAACCTCAATATCTCGAACACTGATATCTCGAATATCATGGATATGTCGAATTGACTTGGAAGTCCCAACCACTAATTTTTTAAGTATCTTACTCTCGTTATCTATAATCCTCGGATATCTCCCCAAACATTTTTCTTAGTCCCATTGCGTTCGAGATAATAAGGTTTGACTGTATTTTTCTGGTGTAGACACAAATTAAGCCTGATAGAGACCGTGTGCCATATTAAGATTTACTGTAAAGTCATTGATAAATTTTCGTTGGAGATTTAATTTTGTTACTTTCCTGGGTGAATAAAAACAATGAAAATAAATCTACGACAAACTTTTGCACTTATAATGAAAATTGTAAAATCAACGGAATTTAATGTCAACGCATTCATTATTAAAGACAAAACCATGAAATTTTAAACCCATGAAAAATAAAGGATTTTGCAGTAGATGATGTTTTTTATTCTTACAGTATTCAATGATGATATTTATGATTTTCATTTCCTATATTGCAGAATACAGATTTTGTTGTATTGCGATTACACTGACTGAAAACATTCCAACATCCTGGAACCGCAGTAAGCACAACTTCCACCGATTTTCCTATGATGAAGGGGTATAGTGAAAGCAATGATGAATTATAAAGATGCAGACTTTGTCAATCAGTATGTTGTGATGTTTATGTGAAAGGGGACTTGAAAGCGAACGTCATCACGGTGGGGAAACGCATGGCATGAACTGTAGTTTCAAGAACCCAGAATGAATGACGTGTCTTGGCTGAATGGACCACGAATGATGGCCAATGGACCTCATGAAATGGCTGGCAGACAGACTTATAACAGTGTTCCGGGAAGTCGATCACAGGACGATGCCACAGTGGGGTATTTTTTCCAGCGTTCGCAGACTGACATGGAACTCAGCAGTTATACGAATAAAAGATGGGCAATTGGAGATGACAGCCTTATTGAGCATTCTCGAAACTTGGCCGCAGTGCAGGATATTGAGAGAGATTTTCAGGGGATGTCCCTAGGAAGAGAGATGCCGAACACTGCCAAGAAAATCTGGGAAATTGGAGATGGGACAAAGCAAGGAGGGGATCAGGGGAAACCAATGTTTGCAGGAAATCCATGGACGACAAGGGAAGATACTTGGGGAAATCCGACAGAACCCGGCGCGTTAGGGGTGGATATGGTCGAGTATGTTTTGGGAGGATCCACCACTGGTAAAGATCTGGATGCACGACTCCGTGGAAAAGGGGGGCCACCTCCAGCTCCATTCATGCAGAACATGAGAAAGTTCAAGATGCATGGACCTCCACAAGAAACGGGAATGGATCCACAAGGTGACAAGAAGAGTAAGACCCCATCTCCTTTTGAGGGCCCTGATGGGGAGAGAGTAGACGAGCAGCAAGAAAACTTACCGACAAACGGTTTACTACAAACTGGCATTGATGAGGACTATGGTAACAGGAGAAACAGTCACCAAAACTCCCCCAACACTGAAAACCAGATGGCTGGAATGGACATGACCAAACTGAATGTGAAGTCAGAGGGAGGCGAATACCTAGACCACAACCAGCAGCCCCATTTTTCACAGCAAGGATTCCAGCTGGATCCCCCTCCTTTTGATCCGGTTGGAATTGATCCTGTGCAGTTTGACTACAGTAGCCAGGTAGGAGTACCATCCTCTATGGACAGCCCAAATTTCAACATGGATTACACCCAGTTGCTGCAGAGACAACAGCCGATTGCTGTACTGACTCAGCAGCAGTTTCTTGCATCGCAACAACAACAGCAGCAGTTGGGAATGACTGCAGCAGCCATTACACCAACTCCTTACTTGATCAGCCAAGATCCATATGCTGTGGGTATACCTATAGCAGGGCCTGTCATTCATCCTCAGTACTATGGAGTTCAGGCTCCCTGGGGCATCTATCCAGCAAACTTGATCCAGCAGCAAGGTCAGACAACTCCACAATCTGCATCACAGCAACAGCAGCAACAACAGCAGTTAATGAGAGGACAAAACGGACGAATGACGCCAAATCCAAATGACTCTAACATGCCACCTCAGCAACAAAACATGAATCAGCAGATGCCAACACCACCTAATCAGCAGTACCAGATTTTAGCCCCAGCAGCATATTACGACCAAAATGGACAGATTATAATGAATCCTCGAGGTCTTGGGACTCCTGTACGTCTGGTCTCCCCTGCTCCAGTTCTAGTCGGTACAGCCGCTACAGCAGCTAGTCAACAAGGTGGGGCTAACAACCCTCTTCGTCTCCTGACCACACAGGCACAGCAGATGCAGACAACACCACCAGTCAATTACTCCAGTAATGACAACTCCAGTAATATTAACACCCTAGGACAGAGAAGGGATTCTTTGGACTACAAAGGACGCCAGCAACTTCCTCCTCTGAACCAGTTCTATGGCTCTATGGGAAACATGTCTGGCTCTCCTGCTGGTCCTATGGGCTTAGTACAACCAGGTCAAAGCATGACTCCACCATCATCCCTCTCTGGGTCTTCTTCCAATTTATCAGTTGGGATGTCAGGGGGAAATAGAATGTACAGCGCTGCTCCTGGGGCAGAGGCTAAATTTAGAAATAATCCAATGGGATCAAGCGGCTTCTTCTCTGGAACTTCTCTCTTTCCAAGCAGAAATATGGCAACCAGAACTACTCTGCCAAAGGAAGTGACAGGGAGAAGCCGGCTGCTGGAAGATTTCAGAAACAATCGGATTCCTAACTTGCAGCTAAAGGATTTGAATAACCATGTGGTGGAATTTTCACAAGACCAACATGGTTCCAGATTTATTCAGCAGAAGTTGGAGAGAGCTTCCCCGCAGGAGAAAAGCATGGTTTTCAATGAAATCCTGGTACATGCTTATAGTCTGATGACTGATGTGTTTGGCAACTATGTAATCCAGAAATTTTTTGAGTTTGGCAGTAATGAGCAGAAGCAGACCTTAGCGCAACGTCTGAGAGGACATGTCTTGCCCCTGGCATTGCAGATGTATGGTTGCCGTGTCATTCAGAAAGCCTTGGAAACCATTACACCAGATCTGCAAGTGGAAATTGTGAAGGAACTTGATGGCCATGTGATCAAGTGTGTAAAGGATCAAAATGGCAACCATGTTGTACAAAAATGCATAGAGTGTGTGGATCCCATTCATTTACAGTTCATCATCGATGCTTTCAAATGTCAGGTTCTCATATTGTCTACTCATCCTTATGGTTGTCGCGTTATTCAGAGAATTTTGGAACATTGTACAAAGGAGCAGACGACTCCAATTCTAGAGGAACTTCATCAGGCGATAGAGAGGTTGGTTCAGGATCAGTACGGAAATTATGTTGTACAGCACGTGCTGGAACATGGATCCCAGGACGACAAAAGTAAAATTGTTATCGAGCTACGAGGAAAAGTCCTTGTGCTTAGTCAGCACAAATTTGCAAGTAACGTTGTGGAGAAATGTGTTTCGTATTCCTCAAGGTCAGAGAAAGCCATGTTGATTGAAGAAATCTGCGCCCTGTGTGACGGGCCACAGAGTGCTCTCTACATCATGATGAAGGACCAGTATGCAAACTATGTTGTACAGAAAATGATTGACGTGGCAGAGCCAAAACAACGCAGCATTCTGATGCACAAAATTCGACCCCACATTGCAACGCTGAGAAAGTACACCTATGGCAAACACATTTTAGCAAAATTGGAGAAATTTTATATGAAAAACAGCTCGGATCTTGGACCAATAGGGATGCCTCCGAATGGAGCTCTTCCATGATTTGGCCAGTGGGACTGCCTCCAAATGGCACACTGCCTTAAATGGGCCAACAGGAATATGCCTCCATCTGGAGCACTGCCTTGAATTAACAGCTGCATGACTAATTGCTTAATGGCTTGTGAAGTTTAGTACTGTTAGATTTCAGTGTTATTTGTTAATGACGGCTATAACCTAAGCATATTTGCACTATGTGTTAAATGTAATGTTTTTAAAAAAGAAGAATGAACTTCTGGTAAGGGCTGCCTCTAAAAGGTCCATTTGTTGAGCTTAGTATGTTGTAAATTTATGATTTATGGATTTTTTTTTCAGTATACCAGGGTAGTCTTTAAATCTTGGAAAGTGTTTTTCTTGTATTGTCGTGCAAATTGCACTGATCCAGATAGACAATGTATTAACTACTGAAAGGATAGAATATAGGGGTGTGTCTCAGTGCGGTAACCTTTGGCAATCAGTGTCCTTCTGTTTATTGGACTGTTCACACTTGATTTGTAGAAATGCAATGTTTCCAGAATTACTCGGCTTACAGATTTCAGCAGTATGCAATGATATGAAAAGGACACCCATAGATTTTGAGGTCAATTTCATGTTTTGATTTTTTTTTTATTTGGTGATGCAGTATCTAGAGGGGTGATGGTCAATGACTTGATATCTTTTCAATGAGTTATATTTGAATTTGCATACTTCGTGTTTAATATTCAACAGAATATTGGTGAGAAGTGTACTAAAGATGAATTTGAACATTTTAAGATGGAAGGTGAAGGCCCCAAAGAAAATGACATGGATGTACTAAGATATGAATGATCTTCAGACTTTGTTAATGATAAAAAAAAAAAGGCAGGTGAAGGCAATGGAGCTGCATCATATTTGGGTTACTAGGTCAAAGTTCAAGGTCAAAATAACCCTTGATGACATCCTTAATGACTTTATCAGTATTTTAGACATGATTATTTTATTTGCTCTCAACTGGATTCTAATTTGAAGTGTCTTGGGGACTACATCCAAAATGACGAATGTCAAATAGTTTGGGGAGGGGGGGGGGTGTCAGGAGGCCAGTAAGTTTAGTCATTTGATGTGGATTCTTGTCATTGGACATTGATTTTATTTTCAAATTCATTATTACTTATATAGACAGTTCAGAACATCATGACACATATATATCAAATTGACCTACTCATTTCTTGTGTTCAACAGTCATCAATTTTTGAGAGAGAGGGAAAGGGGGAGGGGGGCATGATTGGAAACTTATCTGACATTGAACTTTTATGATGTAGTCCCTTGTGCATGTTAAACAATAATGAGGTGATTTGTTGTTAAGTATATGTTTTATTTGCAAATTTGCTTGGTGGTACATGTATTCCACATGCATTCAGTGTACATAGATGTAGAATTGGTCTTAAAAGTTTTTTTTATCAAGCTATGAGCTTATTTGTACATAATGTACATTTAACAACAAAAATTCATGTATATAACTTCATTATGTACATATAGAAATCATCAGGTAGTGTTTGATATAGCTTATAATGCATGTACATTGTATATATACCTAGGTGTTTTGCCTTCTCTTGTATAGTTTTTTTTCCCCTTCATTATATCCAGA